>JARBWK010000014.1:5195033-5291203 GCA_030556195.1 Anolis apletophallus
ATAGCAACATGTTTGAACATGGACACATCCATAACAATAATATAACAATCACAGGCTGACCAGGCTGACATAACACACCTTCAAGGAGACCTACAAGTGGCAGGATTTCACTTCATAGTTGGGAATCCAAATGCAGAATAGCTTACGGTTCACTGCGGAGATCTGGTATATTTTATGCAAAATTTGGGCACGTCATTTCCCCCAAAAAAAGAAGTCATTGCAGTTTAGCAATTTGATTGTATGACTCCCAGAAACCAGGATTCGACTCTCCATTCATCAGCTCTGTCAATTCCTGGATGACAAGCATGGGAAAAGTATATGGTAAAGAAGCCATCACAACGATCTGTGCAGTCCTTTTTCTTATTCCGAAGTCGGTGGTAAACGTCCGTAGAAAGAGCAGGCCGCTCTTCGCACCAGCATTTTACAAGCTCCTGAAGGCATTTACAAAGCTCTCCCCAGCCATTAACATTTTAGAACCAGAATAGACCTGTGTTCAGCAACAAAAAGTTCATTTGTGTTACACCTTTTCAACAATATCTATTAGACTCTCAAATGTCTACGTTTCTGCCCAGTAAGGGCTTTCGTTTCTTTATTTTTACTCCTTTTACACTCTATTTATCATGGCAAGCAAAGCCGCGCAAAGCACCATCTTTCCGTTATTGCTTTGGAAGAACAGCTCTGGGTGCCGTTTAACGGCTCGTGATACTCAGTTGAATGTGAAATGTCAACTGCAGGTTATAAACTTTGATGGCTCTGTTGCAAGCATTCTTTCGGCGTTAATGGGAAGAGTAAGTGGGGAACACTGGGATACGTTCCAACGCAAGGGAAGAAGTGACACTTCAGCAAATTGGGACGGATCCGGGTATCGGAGAGCATTCAAGCAGCCAGGCTATACCAAGTTAGCGCTCAGGAATGTGCAACCGGATTGGATCTGCTCTTCGGTCTGGTGTGGAAATTTGTAAGCATTTGGAATATGGAGTCCGCTGAGAATAATTCAGAGAAGCTGAAGGCCAACCAAGGATTCCCAAATCCGAATCAATGGAGACTTCAGGTTCTTTTACACCAGGGCTGCCCAGGAAGTCGATCGTGATCGACCAGTCGATCGCGGGACCGAAGGAGGTCGATCACAGCCGGATTGGTTGCTTCTCAGAGGTGGGCAGAGCCAGGCCACACCAAGCCCCGCCCCTACCCCAGCTTCGGCACTCCCAGCAGCTGCTCCAGCCTTGAGGGGGGCAGGGCCAAACTAGCCTTGTGCTAGCTATGCCACCATATGCCTCCAAGGCTGGAGCAACTGCTGCTAGAGCTGAAGCCAAAGGGGGGCGGAGCCAGGCCGCGCCAAGGCTCTCCCCCTCCCCTTGCCCCACCCTGCTTCTCTCGTCTGGAAGCAAACGTGCACAGTGCGCAGCGCGGGAGGCTCGCACGCGGAAGGTAGATTTTTCTGAATTGGTTTTATTATAAGTTGCTCGCATGATGAAAAAGTGTGGCCACCCCTGTTTTACACTGTAGAATTAATTTAGTTTAACACCACTTTAACTGCCATGGAACCCTAGTCTATAGTCTTCTCTGCCAAAGGGTGCTGGTGCCTCTTCAAACTACAACTCCCATAGCATTGAGCCATCTGAGAGCCAGAGAGCTTTGAGAATTGGATTAAGATGAGGACTCAGACTGCGCTCCAAATCCCTGGTTGGCCATGGAAAGCCACCAGTTGACACTGAGGAAGTTAAATTCTCCTAGATGAAGGCAAGGGCAAATCGCCACAGAACAAATCCTACCAAGGAAACCTTTGTGTGAAGTTCATCTTAAAGTTACCATAAGTCCAAAATGACTTCAAGGCACACCACACAAAATTTGCCATGAGAAAAATTGCCATGAGAATTTAACTTTCTCAATATATATTTATATGTGATTGCTGTTGTAGTTTTATTGTTTTAATGATTTTAATCTATTGTCATTTGTTGTTGTCAATTTGATATGTGATGTTTATCGATGTGAGGCATGGAATTTTGCCATTGATTATGCTGTGAACCATTTTGAGCCCCCCCCCCCAAATGCAATAAGTTAATAAATAAAAATTCATTTACTTCCAGAGTTTTCTCCTATGAAAGAAAGTATCCTGGAAATGTTTAGAATACATTACCTGGATGTAACTAGAGTAGATCAGTTCATTTGATGATGATGATGATTATTATTATTATTATTTATTAATAAAGATTTTCCCAAAGAAAGATAAAAAATTGTGAAAATTGAGGAGAGGAGGAGAAAGGGAATGGGTATGGGACTGGGAAAGGGGAAAGAGACTTGTTCATTCGTTCAGTCGCTTCCGACTCTTTGTGACCTCATGGACCAGCCCACGCCAGAGCTCCCTGTCGGCCGTCAGCACCTCCAGCTCCTTCAAGGTCAAGCCAGTCACTTCAAGGATACCACACCGGGAATGTGGCACAGCTGGCTGGGAGTCAGCTGCATAAGATCTCCACTGACCAGAAGGTCATGAGTTGTTGTACCTTAGACCTGAAGGATCCTTCAGTAAACCACTTGAGACCAGCCGTGATTAAATGCTTTATTTAGAATAGAGAAAAAGAGTAAAGAAGATAGAAATATAGTCCATGGATGCTCCCAAGCATCAGGGTATTGCAAAGCAATAGTCCAAAGGTAAAACAGGATCAAAAGGTAAAAAGAGTCTTGATGCCCCAATAGGCTAAATCCAGGGATAGGTTTTTGGCACAAAGACTTGGCAAATAGAGTCCAAAGGCTGGAAGGCCCAATGACCCGTTGGCGAGAGATGCCTTAGAGCCAACGGGAAGCAACTTAAGTAGGTTTTTCTCCTTGAAGACGCAGACTGCGTCGGAACTTCTTCCCAG
This sequence comes from Anolis apletophallus, assembly GCA_030556195.1. NCBI lineage: Eukaryota > Metazoa > Chordata > Lepidosauria > Squamata > Anolidae > Anolis > Anolis apletophallus. The sequence goes on from JARBWK010000014.1 coordinate 5,197,892, forward strand.
GCTTGCTTCTGGGACTCGCCCCGCCTGGGCCCCTCGGCTGAGATTGGAATGTCAGCTCGTTAGTGAAGACACCTGGACTTTTGGGAGGCACCACTGCTTTGTGGTACCAGGCCTTCTTATTGGTCTGGGAATTAGAAGGGCTGTGGTTGCCCTTGAATGCTTGGTGAACTAGAGGCCGCTGCAGCATCTTGCTTTCAGGCCTCTCTGAGGCTTTGGATTTAACATGGCGTGAGTCTTGCTGAGTGCTAGAGTCAGGCTGGGGCATGACATGAGTTCAAGGCCTGCCCGGGTCGGGGTGAGGTCTCGACCAATTGTGTAGCTCGTTGTCTGTCTATATACTGTATGTTGTTTGTCTATGGCAGTGTTTCCCAACCTTTTTTGAGCCGCGGCACACTTTTGACATTAAAAAAATCCGGGGGCACACCACCAACCAAAATGACACTCTAACACAGTAAAGCATGGCTAGGGGGTGGTGGCCTGCTGGGAGCAGCTGGTGGGAGTGCCTAAGCCGGGGAGGGGCGGAGCCATGCCACGCCATGCCACGCCCCCTCCCCCAGCTTCAGCTCTCCCAGCAGTTGCTCCAGCCTTGAGGGAGAAGTGCCAAGCCAGCCAACCCACAGAGGAGGAGCATGAGCGGTAGACGGGCTTCAGTGGGCGGGGCTCCTCCTCCATGCAGCTTTAGCGAGCGAGGGGTGAGAGTCATGGCAGGAGTCATCATGGCGGAGGGCTGGGGAAACAGCCAAAGGAGGCAGCGCCCGGCCCCTTCTTTTTTTCTTCGCCACCGCCCTTTCCTCCTCCTCCCCAAGCAGCAGGAGTTTGGCAGGAGGGGGAGGAGGAAGGGGGGCAGAGAGCTTTTCTCGCGGTACAGCAGGAGGTCCGTCACGGCACACTGGTTGAGAAACACTGGTATGGCATTGAATGTTTGCCTATATATGTGCATTGTGATCCACCTTGAGTCCCCTGCGGGGTGAGAAGGGTGGAATATAAATGATGTAAATAAAGAAATGATATAAATACCATCCATCCATCTTGCCCTTGGTCGACTCCTATTCCTTTTTCCTTCCATTTCCCCCAGCATCATTGTTTTCTCTAAATGGAAACGATCTCGCAATGAATTTTAGCGGCGTTCATGTCCTTCGCATTTAGGTAGCGGATTACTTTGCACTTGGAGGGGAATGGGGATGCTCATCTCTAACCTTCACCACAATGCCAGTTAATGAGCTACTGACGCTGCCTTCCCTCTACACGGCAGTGGGACCAACTTCCCCCGAGAAAATTCCCCATAAGAGCTACATGCCTTGGAACCTTACTTTCTGGATAACTCTCATACTTCTGAAAGCATATGTGGACAACCATGTGGGAATACACAGCTCATATCTTGCCAATGGTTTACCTGGGTAGCAAAATCCTTGGTATCCTCTCTGGGCTTTCCGGAAGAGACAAATCCCTTTGTCATCTTTTGCTCGGCTCCATTAAAATTCCATCCACACAACCGGGAGTATTTACCGCTCTTTAAAAGAACCTCTTCCTTCGCTGGAGTATATTATATTCTCTATTCACCCAAATCTTGTTTTAATATTGCTGTAAACTGAATGAGGAGAGATGCGATAAGACAGGGCAATCTTTTACAATGAAGGGGGAAATAATTTTCTTCTGCCTTCAAAGGTAGCGCCTCTGCCTCAGCTTCATCTCATTACTTTTTTGAAGGAATAAAAACTGTCCTCTGTGCCGACCAGCAGCGCTTACAAAGCTATCTTCCCGGGCAAATCTATCCTTAATCTGTGGAACCGATTTCTGGCTTTCTCTCCTTTAAAAAACAACAACAACACATTCTTCATTTGCGGTTATCTGATGAGAAGGCTCCCCTTGCGCTTTCCAGCACTTCCAACTTTTGGAAACCCAAATTGCTGACCTTCTGGTCCATTTGGTGGTTTGCAGCCTCTTATGCCCTTTTTCTCCGCACTTTTCCCTTCTGGTTGTTCCATTCCCTTCTGTTTTCTCAATTTGCACATTTATTTATTTACTAGCTTCAGGCCCGGATTAACCCCTTTTGGCGCCCTAGGCCACACTTTGGAACTACGCCCCCAAACCAACCTTTACCGCACCCCCCACCTCCTCCTCCTCCTCGCAGCGCCGCATGCCCTCCTTCCTTGAGTCAAGGAAGGAGGGCGCGAGGAGGACGAGGCAGAGGAAGCCCTGCCCCTGGGGACACTGCCGGGCATGCGCAGCAGGAGGGCGCGAATGCCTCTGCCTCTTCCGCCATGTTCTTGTGTGCCGCGCATGCCCGGCAGTGGCCCCGGGGGCTTCCCTCCACCCCCTCCTCCTCACGCCCTCCTTCCTTGACAGGGGGCGCGATTCCTCCTCCCCCTCCTCTCACAGCGCTCTCCCGCCCCCCGAGAGAGAGAGAGAGAGAGAGAGAGAGAGAGAGAGAGAGAGAGAGAGAGAGAGATTGCATTGCGGTTTTGTTTCAACTTTTTTTTTGGTCCGTGTGAATTGCGCCCCCCTTGGCTTGCGTCCCTAGGCCATGGCCTTATGGGTAATCTGGGCCTGACTAGCTTGTATACCCAACAATGCCTGGGTTATTAGAAAAAGGCCTTGTTTGGGGGGGGGGGTTAGGTCATATAATTTAACTAATTAGTAACACTATTTATTAGAAAAAAGGCAGTTTTTGGTTTGGTTTTCTATGAATGCTCCCATTAGAAAATACATAATAATGTGGGTGAACTACACTTCCAAGAATTGTGGGTCAATTCTCCCCAACCCAGACCTGTGTGCATAGCCAGCCATGTTGGGTCTGTGTGTCAAGTGTGGTCCAGATCCGTCGTCAGCTGGGTTCAGTGCTCTCTGGATAAGGGTGAACTACAACTCATATATGCCATGGGCAGTCACCCCAAACCCTGCCAATATTTACAGTTGGCCATGTTGGATCTGTGTCCTAAGTTTGGTCCAGATCTAATGTTGGCTGGGTTCAGTGCTCTCTGGTTGCAGTTGAACAACAAGTCCTTTAAAACAGTGTTTCCCAACCAGTGTGCCGTGGCACACTAGTGTGCCGTAAGCGATCATCAGGTGTGCCGTGGGAAATGGGAACCCCCAATACCCTTTCTTCCCCCTCCTGCCGAACACTTGTTCTTCTCCACTCGGGCTCCCTTCTTCCCAGCCTCGCTCTGCTCGCTTTGCCTTGCGTTGCTCTGGGGCGAGTCTGCGCAGTAGCACCCACACGGGTCACATCTCCCTCCCTCCCCCCTCCCTCCTGAACACTCTTATGCTGCCCCCTCGGATCAAAATGGCGGCAGAAGCGGCAGTGTAGAAGAAAAAGTAAGTGTTCGGCAGGAGGGGGAAGAAAGGGCGCGAAGGGGGAGGAAGAGGTCACTGCCGAAAGCTGGCATGGGCAAACTTGGACCTTCCAGGTGTTTTGGACTCCAACTCCCACCATTCCTAGCAGCCTCAGGCCCTTTTCCTCCCCCCCCCCCTCAGCCACTTAAGCAGGAAAGGGCCTCATGCTGTTAGGAATGGTGGGAGTTGAAGTCCAAAGCACCCAGAGGGCGGAAGTTTTTCCATGCCTGTTTGAGGGACCTTAAAGTGGTGAGCCTCCTTCCAACATTGTGATTCTGGATAGAAAACAAACAACAACATAACATTGTTTGAGTCCACAGTGCTCTCTGGGTGTACGTGAACTACAACTTCCAAACTCAAGGTCAATTCCTAAGCAAACCCTTTTAGTACTTTCTGTTGGTAATGAGAGTTCAATATGCCAAGTTTGGTTCAATTCCATTGTTGCAAGAGTTCAGGATGGTCTTTGATTGTGTGTTAACTATAAATCCCAGAAACTGTAACTCCCAAATGTCAAGGTCTATTTTCCCCAAACTCCATCTGTGTTCACATTTGGGCATATTGAGTATTCATGCCAAGTCTGGTCCTGATCCAACATTGTTTGAGTCCACAGTGCTCTCTGGATATAGGTGAACTACAACTCCAAAACTCAAGGTCAATGCCCACCAAACTCTTATAGTATTTTCTCTTAGTTATGGGAGTCCTGTGTGGGAAGTTTGTGTCTTTCTGCCATTCCTGCCAGGACATCTATGTTGTGTTCATCGAAACAGGCCCAGGTTTCAAACTGAGTGTATAAATACATTTTAAAACATATTAACTATATGTATGACTGTGTTTTTGTGTCATTTTGTGTCATTTTAGTAGGTGGTGTGCCCCAGGATTTTGCAAATGTAAAAAATGTGCCGCGGCTCATAAAAGGTTGGGAAACACTGGCCTAGGGGATACTAAGAGCTGTATTCCAAGAGAGACAGGGCAAGAGGAGAATGGGATGAGCAGCAGACTGTCCCATATAATATAATTCAACGGGCGACTTGAAGGCACAGACACACACCCCCTGATTGTTTTCTAATTCATTGTAATTCTCCCCATTGTTGAGCAGCACGTTCCGAAGCTTGTTACAATTAAAGTGGTATCCCATACTTCTCATAAAGCAATTGGCATTCAGTTGTGGGGTATTTTGTGTTTTGTTTGTTTGTTTGCCTTGTTTTTGTTTTGTTTTTCCACGAGGCCCTGGAAGTACTTTATTGTTAATTAAAATATAATAGAACGTTTTGCAAATGAGGAACACACTTGTCTCGAGAGGGAGAGGGAGGAAAGCTGGCTGGTGGGCACTCCTCTTTATGCCTAGGATCAAGTTAATCGACTCTCTGTTGTTCATTTGCTTAATTCTTTCTGTTGCTGGAATTTTTTTTATGGTCGAAAGAAGGCAAAGTGACAACATTCCTTTCTTTGATGGGTGGTGGAAATGACGTTTCATTCATTTCATGGCCATGTTGCGGGATTTTATTTTCCAAGTATTTCTCTCTTTCCCTCCTCTTCTCCTTCATATTTCAAGTGGCAGAGCTGGGGAAAAAAGGCGACGCATCATTGTATTGTTGAAGGCTTTCATTGCTGGAATCACTGGGTTGTTGTAGGTTTTTCGGGGAGTATGGCCATGTTCTAGAACAGGGGTCGGGAACCTTTTTGACTCAGAGAGCCATGAAAGCAAAATATTTGGAAATTTATTTCAGTGAGAGCCATATAATATATATAATATATTTTAAGGCTGAGTTCAACTCAATGTGAGTCTATACGTACATACGATGAGAAAAGGATTCCCCCGGCAGAATGAGGGGACACTTCAGACCTGGCTCTGCAAAAGGCACGCTCAGGGAAGGAAGACGGAAGGAAGGAAGGGGGAAAGAAAGAAAGACAGAGGATATAAGGGAGGAAGGGGGAAAGGAAGGAAGAAAAGAAGAACAAACTATGGTAAAGGAAGAAAATAAAAGCGGGAGAGAGACAAGGAGGGGAAAAGAAAGAAGGAAATGGGAAGGGAGGAAAGGAAAGGGTGGGGAAAAGAAAGGAAAGGGAGTGGGGGAAAAGTAAAACAATGAAGTGAAAAGAAGAGAAAAAAGGGGAGAGGGAAGTGAAAAGAAAGGAAGGAGAAGGAAAGGAAGACTTGGGGCTAAAGAATAGAAGAGGAAGGAAGGACGGAAGAGGGAGGGAGAATGGAGGAAAGAAGGTAGGGGAGGGAGGGAAAAGGAAGGAGAGAAAGGAAAGGGTGAAGGGGAGAAAGTAAGGAAGGAAGAGGAAGGAAGTGGGAGAATGGAGGAAAGAAGGAAGGGGAGAGAGGGAGGGAAAATGAAGGAGAGAAGGAAAGGGTGAAGGGGAGAAAGAAAGGTAGATGAAGGAAGGAAGAGGGAGAATGGAGGAAAGAAGGAAGGGGAGAGAGGGAGGGGAAAAGCAGGAGAGAAGGAAAGAATGGGAGAGGAAGGAACGAAGAGGGAGGGAGGAAAGAAGGTAGGGAGAGAGGGAGGAAAAAGAATGAAAGAAAAAGAAAGGGAAAAAGAAAGGAAGGGGGGAAGGAAGGGGGGAAGGGTGCGGGGCCAAGGGCGAACCTTGGTGTCGACGTCAGCGAGGCAGTCTCTCCGGAAGGTGTCGAAGAGGCAGCGGCTCTTGAGCTGCCCGCCGATGAGGGTGATGAGCTGGGCATCCCCCAGGGGCAGCGAGGCCAGGTCTGAGGCACCAGGGCCAGGCCCGCCTCCGCCCCTCCCCGAGGCCCGTGGCGGAGGACGAAGAGGAATATGAGGACAAGGCTCCGCCATCCCCGGCTAAGAGGGCGCAGGGCACCGAGAGCAGCGGGGGATGAGGAAGAGGCGGCGATGGCGGCGATGGCGGCGCGGCAGTCGCGGCATATTTGCGTCACTCCTTCCTGCTGCATGCTGGGAAACCGAGGCCCGGGCTGCTCTGGAGAGCCAGATACAATCATGAAAAGAGCCACATCTGGCTCCCGAGCCATAGGTTCCCTACCTCTGCAGTGGTGGGATCAAAAAAAAAAAAAAAGAAAGAAAGATCCACCCTGCCTAAATCATCTCTTTATATTTGGTGGCAGCGGTGGGATAGATTAGGAAAGGTCCACCCTGCCCTAATTAACCAGTTGTTTCTCGTTATAGATAGCAACTCCAAAGGGAAACTTTTGCAAGATCTGGTGAAGCGGGTAGACATGGGAATGCTGTATCCTAATGAGCTTCAGCAATGGAAGGTCCTAGGAGGCCGCTCTGGGCCTGTTGCAGTGCCTTTGTTCACAGTCCAGTTCATGACGCTAAGCAGATCGGGATGCCTTCTGCTCAATGAAAATATTTTCAATGAGCATGAGGTTTTATGGCCTCGTAAAAAGAGGCATGCTTGGGTGGAGTGTGGGTTGAGGGATCTGCACAACGTTTGCATTCCTCCATTCTTCATTAGCAGGCTTCTGGCTAGGAAATTACTTTCGCTCACCCTGAGCCATTGTTTCCATACTCTTATTGCCCAGCTCCGCTCTGACGTTGAATAAGTGAGTGAACTTGAGGATCAGGTTGAGCTTGAGGAAGTGCAGCCATGTCGCTTTGGGGGACCTCAGTGAAGGGCTGCATTCATTTGGGTCCTCAGCTGTTTGTCCAGATGGCCAGAGACTGCGGAGAAGAGCAGGATGTGCTGGGAAACGGAGACTTTCCACCTTCCTAAGTTGCAAGGAGTCTTTTGTCTATGGACGGCAGGCGATTTTGGAGTGAGGCTCAATGTTTCTTCTTGTAAAAAAAAGCAGAAGCCCATCCAAAACTTCCAAATAGGGATCGCTGATCAACAGAGATTGCTAACATTCAGACTCAAGCTCCCAGAGTCCAACCAGTGGTCATTCTGGAAGGTGTCATCCTCCTTCCTTGTAATCCTTCCATTATCTCCTAATCAGTTGGGGACTTTCTTGAAGGAGCATGTCTCTTATACAAGTGTGACTGCCATACAAGATCAGGTATAAGGATCTGTGGTTTCACCCAAATGCAACCAAATATTTCCTCTAGCCATTTTCTAGAACTTTCAGACCATTCTAGGTTATGCATCTGCCGGACATGACCATAGAATCATGCTGTAAGCCACAAGGGGAACAGACAGATTCAAACTAATGTGAAAAAGCCAGACTTAGTAGCATAATTGTATCAAAATATCATCTATTATATAAAGGAGGTCCCGTCGTCAAACGACTGAAAGAGACAGAGAAACCTTCCAAGGCAGAGACACCAAACTTGCCAACACAAATAGGCCTCAGGCAAGGAAGGTTTTTAGCAAAGAAACTTCCCCCCCCAAAACCTAGAAGGCCCCCAAAACAACGATACAAAAAAACCTACATTTCCCAGCATCCTCTGCGGCAGCCAGCGAAACCCATTGGCCAACATCGGCCCACACAAAATGCAGGGAGGCTGAGTAACCATAGTAACGCTGGGCACAGCCAGCCAAGGCTAGGATAGAATGCTGAGTGATTTCAGTTCAGTCAGGTGAAGGAGGGAGCAATTCTCCAGCAATTCCTACCCACACAACACAACACAACACAACTTCATATCACAACCCATCCCCCCAACCTTACGGGACCACACACACACAACACCTACCACCACCATAAACAAAAACCAACTCCACCTATACTCCAACCACAACACAACGTACAACCAGAACACAACACTGCACTGATATTCTACAAACACACACAAACACCCAAAACACCCCACCCACACAAGCATTCCACAACATACTACCACCCACAATGCCACCACACACCCACTAACTCACCAAAAAAGTACGGTAATACCTACACACAACACAATACGCACATAACACAACCTTGCGTCTACTGCTCAACCCATTTGTATGCCATTCCTTCCTTCCACACAGGCAGAAACTGACCCAAAAGACAAGCCATGCCTTCTAAAAAAGAACAGCATCGGACGACACACTCACAACGCTACATACATCAAACAAAAAAAAAGGGCAGAACAAACGCCAGAACAGAAACACAGTTTCTTTTTCAAATCCAGAGTTGGGAAACCACAGAACCTCTACAATCAGGACTGTCCAACTGCCGGCCCTGCAGGTGCTTTGGACTTCAAATCCCAGAAATCCTAACAGCTGGTAAACTGGCTAGGATTTCTGGGAGTTGAAGTCCAAAACACCCGCAGGGCCGGCAGTTGGACAGCCCTGCTTTCCATCAACACAGCAGACGGAAAGAAAAAAAGCATTGTATATCCACAAGCTCTGCAGAACGCCAGCAACACCACACACCGACAACTCCCCAGGACTTCAACATCCCACCCACCAGAACAACCCACAACGACACAGCCATGACCCCACCAAGACCATAAGTAACATCAATTACAACCCTTACATACTCGGACTTTCTCGCATCTCCTAAATAGGGCACAGCAACGTGTGCCGGGTACAGCTACTCTCTCTCTCTCTCTCTCTCTCTCTCTCTCTCTCTCTCTCTCTCTCTCTTTCTCTCTCTCTCTCTCTCTCTCTCTCTCTCTATATATATATATATATATATAACAAACACATATACTAGCTGGACCCGGCACATGTATTTATGATATTTAAGCACACACACACACACACACATATATATGTGTGTGTGCTTAAATATCATAAATACGACAGATACAAAATGCGGGGGTTCTTAGCGTGAGTACGAGAGTCTGTGTGTAGTTACACTGTCCGTAGGGCAAGAAGTAAGTATCCAGTCCTATTGAGGAAATAGTCCGGGGTATCCAGAGCAAGTCTAGACCAGGTTTCACAGTTGCAATATATTCCACCTGGAGAGGTATAGTCTTTTCCTGGTATATCCAATATAACTCTCCACGGGGGCAAATATGTTATTGTTTAGAAAAGTGCCAATGCACTATTTGTAATCCACTTGGTCAGCTTGGATAGACGTCCGATGGGTATCTTAGCGGAACGAACTGGGACTCATCATACACAATATGACACCTTTGGGTCTATTTGAGCCTTCATACGTTATGTGATTCCAGCATCTCGTTGATATTTACTCGCCTCGCTTTGTCAGTACAAGCCTGCTTTCTGAATGGTGTGCCTCTGAAGAAGCTGGGGTAAACACCCCCCCCCCCCCGGCCGTGTTGTGGGTGCTCCCCGCGAAACGGTCTGAGCTCCGTTGAATGTAAAACTGTCAGGCTACCAACTGGAATTTCCACCATTTATTGTGTATGATGAGTCCCAGTTCGTTTCGCTAAGGTTTCACACTGAGTGTATAAATATTCAGTGTGTATATAATTAATACATATATTAACTATATGTATTCCTGTGTTAGAGTGTCATTTTGTGTCATTTTGGTTGGTGGTAAATGTAAAAAGTGTGCCGCGGCTCAAAAAGGTTTGGGAAACACTGCTCCAGTCAATATGTTTTCCCAGTTTTTTATGGTAAAATTAGGTGCCTCGGATTATATTTGGGTCAGCTTATACTTGCTCAATATATATATACAGTATGTTTTAATGGTTTTAACTTGCTACATAGTTCAATGTGTTTTTTTTTCAACTGCTTTCAATTTCACAATGGTTTGAGTTGATGTTCTAATTTACGGAGCCCAGGGATCATCTTGGATTGTCTTCCTCATCAGTAGGTTGTGGCTCTCTTTCTCTAAATACCATTCCACTTGCGGTTTCTCAGTGCGTGTGTGCCCTCGGCGCATTGGAGAACTCCTTCCTTCCCACCCTGCTGCATCAGTGGAATTACCCCAAGGTGGAATTCCACTGATATCTCCATGGAGTTCCTTAAAGAGAACTAATTATCGCAGTCACACGCCTGCAAGCCGAGCGTCTTTTCCCATTCCCCATCTGGTCTGCGCAAAACATAGTCTGGGTTTGATTTCGTTAATTCTGCCCTTTTCCCCTCCTCAACCCACTTGGTGGGTGTTCTAATAAAGGGTCGGCTTGGCTGGCCCCATATGTTTCCCACTTGACTTTTGCCGAAAGATGTGGGGAGGCGCATTCCCATACTTGAAGCGTTTCGTTTTTTTAATGAGAGAATACTTGTAAGATGGCACCACACTTCTCGGATAATTGCCTACCTCTTGGTAAAGGGACCCTCCGGTTTTATGACGTTCGGCACGAGGAAAAGAAAGGGTTGTCGTTGGGAGTTAATGACTCCATTAGTGAGGAGAGAAAATGTATAGGGTGAGAGCAAGGGAAGGGATTGGTAATGGGTTTTCAGGCCGTCCGAATTCCTTCGTGTATCCGAAGACACCATTTCCGCTGCATAAAAAGGGAAGGAAAGGAGAGGCGAAGTCTTAACGGCTCCCATAAGACACATTATACAGATATATAAACCCAATTTTCCTAGTTTCTAACAGACCTCACAACCTCTGAGGATGCCTGCCATAGATGCAGACGAAGCGTCAGGAGAGAATGCTTCTGGAACATGGCCATACAGCCCGGAAAACACAACAACCCAATGATTCTGGCCATATTATGGAGGGCCGCACCTAAAGGCGGAACTACATGCTAATCTACATTATTTATTTATTTATTCACTTACTATATTTACTATATATTATACATAATTAATATTAACATATTAATATATCAAGAAATATTCATATATTATTAGTATTAATATCATAATTATTATAGTATATATATAGACATTATAATATATTGAAATTATAATATAATATAACATTATATTATATTATTATATTATTATAATAAAATTATTATACAATAATAATAAAAACCACGAAAATAAAATAATGCTTCCTTGTAGTCCCCTTCTCTGGAGAGTTTAATGCAGAGGCTTGATGGCCATCAGTCGGGGCTGCTTTGATTGCGTATCCCTGGGGGTTGGGCTGGATAGCCCTGGGGTCCCTTCCCTCTCCATGATTTCCTGTTCCCACCTTTCTAAAAACCTCCTGACAGTGAGCCTTTGAGATTCGTGACGGAAAAGATCAAACCCCATTGAAAGGATGGCAAACTCAGGACCAAACTTGGCACGAATCCTCAATATGCCCAAATGTGAATACTGGTGAAATTTGGGGAAAATAGACATTTGGGAGTTGGAGTTGCTGGGATGTATAGTTCACTTATTAAGGCAGCGGCGCTTGCTCCCTCTCTCCCAGGCCTCCTCCTCTTCTCCCCCCCTCCCTCCCTCCCTCCCTCTCTGTTGGTCGCTCTGCTTGCCTGCCCGCCTCGCCCTCTCGCCCCGCCCACTGCTCACCTCACCCTGCCCGTTTGCCACTCGCCTCGCCCTCTCGCCCGTGTGCCCTCTTGCCCGCTCCGGCTCTCCCAGCGCCGGCAACAGCAAGGCCAGGCAGGGGAGGCAAGCTCTCCTGCCTGGCCTTGTTGTTGCTGGCACTGGGAGAGCCAGAGTGGGCAAGTGGGCGAGAGGGCGAGCGGGCATGTGAGCGAGGTGAGAGGGTGAGGGGAGCGGGCGAGAGGGCGAGGCGAGAGGGTGCGTGGTGTGTGCGTCCTGTGGTTGACGCGGGATGGCGAGCACTCCAAAGCCGCCGCTCTTCCGCCTGTCTGCCAACAGAGGCCCCACAGAGCCCGCGATCGGATGGCGGCAGCGGCACCCCTTCCTCTTTGCCCCGCCCCCCGACGCCCTTCTCCCGGAACTGAACTGGCTTCCGGGCCGGATACGGCCTGCGGGCCATAGGTTGCCCGCCCCTGGTGTAGATACACTATTTTTATTTTATTAACATCTATATGCGACCACTTGCTCAGCTGGTGCGAAGTTTCAGGCTGGAGTGCTATCAGTACGCTGATGACACCCAGCTTGTTCTGAAGATGAAAGGCCGCCCGGGCTCCGTGCCTGATAATTTCCATCAATGCCTTGAGGCTGTTACTGGATGGCTGCGTGCCAGCAGGTTGAGGGTGAATCCACCAAAGACGGAGATACTGTGGCCGGGTCGTCCGGACAGTGGGGTGGCCCAGCTTCCTACCCTGGATGGTGAGACACTATGTCCATCACCTACAGTTAAAAGACTGGGAGTCGTTTTAGACCCTTTGCTGACAATGGAGGCCCAGGTCTCTGCTGTCAGCAAAACCGCCTTTTTCCACCTGCGTCAGGCTAAAAGGCTGGCCCCCTATCTGTCTAGAGGCGACCTAGCCATGGTGATCCAAGCCACGGTCATCTCAAAATTAGACTACTGTAACGCCATTTACATCGGCCTGCTCTTGTCCGTGACCCAGAAACTTAAGCTCATCCAGAACGCTGCTGCTCGACTACTCACTGGGGCACCAGTGAGATGTCACAGAACGCCTATTTTGCAGCAACTCCACTGGTTGCCCATCGAGCACCGGATCACCTTCAAGATGATGGTATTAACCTTCAAGGCCTTGTATGGTCCAGGGCTGGCGTATCTAAAGGACCGTCTTACTTCGCTCTGAAGATCTTAATTTACTGGAAGTCCCCAGCTTTAAGACCATCCGTTTAATATCTACGAGGCGCAGAGCTTTCTCCGTTGTGGCGCCATTCCTTTGGAATTCTTTGCCAGTGGAAGCTCGGGCCCTGCGAGACCTGTCGACATTTCGCAGGGTTTGTAAGAGGTATTTGTTCCAGCTGGCCTTTGAATCTTAGCTTCTGTTTCGAATCTTAGCTTCCGTTTTAATTAATTTCTAATTGCTTTGTTTTATGGTGTATTTTATTGATTGTTGTGAGCCGCTCCGAGCCCTCGGGGAGTGGCGGCATACAAGATCGAATAATAACTAACTAACTAACTAAATAAAGTTCCATTTCCGCTCTCTTTTCTCTGGGATTTGCAGTTTTAGACTTAATTCCAGTGATCTCTAATACTCCCTAAAGCAGTGCTGCTCAGGAAGTCGATCGCGATCGACTAGTCGATCCCAAGCCCATATGAAGTCGATCCCAGCTGGATGGGGCGATTCTCCTTGCCTGCGCGCTCTCTCTCTCTCAATCTCTTCACCGTCTTCCTCCTTCCTGCTGCGTGCTTTCGTGAAGCAGGAAGTCCCCATCCCTTCCTGTTTCCTTCGTGCGCGGCAGGCCCCTCCCACGCAGGAAGCAGGAAGCGCGCTCCTGCTGCGTGCATGGGAAGGGCTTGCTGCGCACGCAGGAAGCAGGAAGGGATGGCAACGGGAAGGAGATCTTCCTTGCCTGCCCACAAATGCTCTCTCCATCTCCTCGCCGCTGCGTTCGCTGAGCAGGAAGTCACCATCCCTTCCTGCTGCGTGCGTGCACAAGCCCCTCCCAGCAGGATGCGCGCTCCTGACTTGGATGCGCACCCCTCCCATGGCGACTTCCTGCTTGGCGAACGCAGTGGCGAGGAGATTGAGAGAGCGTTCGTGGGGCAGGCAAGGAAGATCCCCTTCCCATTGCCATCCCTTCCTGCTGTGTGCGCAGAAAGCCCCTCCCACGCACACAGCAGGAGCACGCTTCCTGCTGCATGCGTGGGAGGGGCCTGCTGTGCACGCAGAAAGCAGGAAGGGATCAGGACTTCCTGCTTGGCGAACGCAGCGGTGAGGAGATGGAGAGAGCGTTCGTGGGCAGGCAAGGAAGAAGCCCCGCGCGGCCGGAAGGCAGTAGCAGGAGCGCGCGCCAGGTAGATCTTTTCAACTTGGTTGTTCATATAGTAGCTCGCATGCTGAAAAAGTGTGAGCACCCCTGCCCTAAAGTAAAGACCTCCAGATTCCTAGAAAGGAAACATGGCAGTTGAAATGGAATACAGTGCTAGAATTGGTCCGCAACTAAGGTTTTTTTTCTTTCTCCCAGGCTTTCATGCATTACAACCCACTTCCCTGAGACATTTATTTTTATTTATTTATTTCTTGGACTTCTAGGCCGCCACTCCCGGGAGGCTCGGGGCGGCTCACAGTAAAAACGAGATACAATAAAAACACAATTAAAAAACAATACAACTAGAAAATCTCAGAGTTAAGATTAAAACAACGATGTGCTGTAGAGGATACAAGGCACAGCACAATGCAATGTAACGCAGCGATAACAGGCGAACCAGGCGCTGAGGACATCTTATAGGCCGAAAGCCTGCTGGAAAAGGAATGTCTTACAAGGACATGAGGTCTTGGAGAGCCCGCGTCTCGGCCGGGAGAGCGTTCCACAACGTTGGGGCAATCACGGAGAACGCTCTCCTACGGGTTGCAGTTAATCTGATTGACTTCGTAGATGGAATGGCCAGCAAGTTGGTATTTTCTGACCGCAGTGATCTCGTAGGGCAATATGGGAAAAGCCGGTCCCTCAGGTACATTGGCCCCAGGCCGCATAAGGCCTTAAAAGTGAACAGCAACACTTTGAAGGTGATCCGGTGCTCAATTGGAAGCCAGTGCAGATTCTGCAAAATAGCTGGAAAACCAGACAGGAGTCGGGCGGCAGTGTTCTGCACCAGCTTCACCGACAGAGGAAAGCCAACGTAGAGCGCATTACAGTAGTCCAGTCTTGAGATGACCGTGGCTTGGATCACCATGGCCAGGTCGTTCTGGGATAGATAGGGGGCCAGCCGCCTTGCCTGTCTCAGATGGAAAACAGCTGATTTACTGACCATGGAGATTTGGGTCTCCATGGTCAGTTGGGAGTCCAAGTGAACTCCCAGGCTCTTTACGGAAGGCAATGGGCATAACGCCACACCGTCCAGGGTCGGAAGCTGGACATCCCCATCACCCAGACGACCCAGCCACAAGATCTCCGTCTTCGCTGGATTCACCCTCAACCTACTGGCTCGCAGCCATCCAGTAACGGCCTCAAGGCAGTGTTGGAAATTATCAGGTACGGATCCAGGCCTGCCTTCCATCCTCAGAATGAGCTGAGTGTTATCAGCGTACTGATGGCACTCAAGCCCAAAACTCCGCACCAGCTGTGCAAGCGGCTGCATGTAGATGTTAAATAACAAGGGGGAGAGAATGGCCCCCTGAGGAACTCCACAAACTAACGGGGAGCCCTCGGAGACCACCTCTCCCCTCCTCACTCGCTGAGACCGATGGTGGAGGAAGGAGGTCAGCCATTTCAGGGCTGTCCCCCTCACTCCAGCCATGGCAAGGCGGTGGGTCAAAAGATTGTAATCGACAGTGTCAAACGCTGCTGTGAGGTCCAATAACACAAGCAGCGCAGACCCGCCTTGGTCAAGCTGGCAGCGGAGTTGGTCTGTGATGGAGACCAGGACCGTCTCTGTCCCATGCCCAGAATAGTATTAGAGATCACTGGAATTAAGTCTAAAACTGCAAATCCCAGAGAACAATATTCAAACCTCAGATTTGAACTTCCACCAATTTGAGAATAAGTTCAGAGTTGAATAATAATGAGAAGGATTGTCTGTGCCATCAAATTTCCATTTTCTACATAGGGTTTTGAACATTGGATAATGAGGAAAGCGGATGAGAAGCGCATCAATTCATTGTAATGTTGTGCTGGACAAAAATTCTTTGGATATCATGGAAAGCTAAAATAATGCCAGCAAATCAGCTCTGATTTTGACAATGTCAGATGAAATAGATATCTGTTTTTTACATCAGTTCTCTCCTACAACTTGTAAATAGACGTATGGGCAGACAGGCAGAGAGGTAAGCTAGAGGCGATGGCTTTTACGATGGAATACATTGTATTGTTTCTGCCCAGAAGTGATTTGAGATGCGGTTTTATGGCAGCATATATATTATGTATTTATGGCATTCCCAGTACAACTACCTCAAACATCTCGGGATGCTTATTGCTGATAAGGAACCATTTAAAACCTGTGATTTATAACTATAGCTGATAATTTAAAATGCAGTTATTCAGCAGCGTGATCCATATTCAGAAACATTTGTAAAGCAAACCCTTAAACCCCTTAATAGTACAGAAAGGAAATGTGAAGCAAACCAGCTTTATTATATGTTTCACTTAATCACATTTCTCAATAGGCTTTAGACTGAAGTCTGGCGGGCTTGTCTCTGAAATGAATTTAATACATACGGGGCCAGCGTCAAGAACCCTTCCGTGAGCAGCCAATCTTTCTCAAAAAGGTGTTTTTATCATCTTCTGTATTAATTCACACCATCCTTTCACTGCCTCTTTATAGCTTCCTAGACCCAACAGATGTGTCACCAGAGCTTGGAAAAGTTTCTTTTTTGTTGTTATGGGAGCTCTATGGTCCAAAAAGGGTCTGAAACATGGGTCACCTATCGCCAACACCTACGACTCCTCGAACGCTTTCATCAGCGCTGTCTTCGCACAATCCTAAATATACACTGGACTGACAAAGTGACGAATGTTGCTGTCCTTGAGCAAGCAGGGATCACCAGCATTGAGGCCACGCTATTGAGAACACAGCAGTGCTGGGCAGGGCATGTCTTTAGGATGGAGGACCACCGCCTCCCAAAGATGAACTCTATGGTGAACTCGCCACGGGTCAGCGCAAGAGAGGCGCCCCCAAAAAGAGATATAAGGAGTCCCTGAAACAACATCTCAGGCTCGGCCAGATTGATCACCAACAATGGTCCACCCTGGCCTCACATCGGGAGGCGTGGAGACGCACTATCCACAATGCTGCGGCCTCTTTCGAGAAGACACGCCGAATGGGTCTTGAAGAGAAACGACAACGCAGAAAGAACCGCAACTTGGAAACATCACCCAAGGAGACTTTCTGCTGTGCTTTCTGCAACTGAACTTGCCTATCTCAGATTGGCCTTTTTAGTCATCAACGCGCTTATAAAAAGCGTGGGATGAGCCCTTCCTGAAGCTTCATTCGTGAAGTAGTGCCGAGAGAGAGGGTCCAATAAAGGACACTTGTCTAAGGTCTATCTTTAAAACTGTTCCTGATCAGACAGAAATGTACTCATCTGCCTAAATTCTTTTGTCAGTTCTGATAAGAGAAGACCAATGGGTTTTCATTGCATGTTGACTCACCATTCAACATTTGATTAATTGGATCTAACCAATACGAATTAGCCTCCAGATAGCAATCAAAACACAGTTCCCTTTATATTGGTTGCACAGCTCAACGTACAAAACATTTCTTGGTTTTTTGGGCTGTTCCTGGGGTTCAGTCCAACCCAGAAAAGTGGGTTGGGTTGACAACATCAACTCTAGTTTCTTAGATAGGGTTTGTCATAGTTTTCTGTGGGTGAGCAGATGAAAAGTGGTAGATGACATATGTTCTGTGTCTCAAAAACTAGGATTGATAGAGGAAAACAGATGCCATTTTGGGAATCAGCAAATACAGAGCAAGGGTTAAACAACGAAGTAGAAGTACTACACAATTAGACACTATCCAATATAAAAATGTATATTATAGCATAATCAGGGCTAGCGAAGTGAAATACATACTATACCCAACATAGGATACAGGTGAGTAGCGTCGTGTAGTATCAAAGGGTACGAAGTCCACAAGTTCACAATGAAGATACTATTGGATGCAATGTCCACAAATAAAGTCCACAACGCAATCCATAAAGTTCAATGTCTCTAGTCCAAAGATTGGCGAGATAATCCAAATGAAATAAGGACCAAGAAGGAGACTAAAAATGAGGCATTCAAGGTGAGGCCAACAGGTTGGCGATGCCAGCGATGTCCAGGCCGCTTATCCTCCGTTTCGCTCCCGGGCGGGGCTTTATCAAGGCCTCCATGGCTATACCGTTGCCCTTATCATATACTTGGGAATCTGGAGCCTAACCTCACTGGCAGAGTGAGGTGACCATAAAGGGAATCAGCAGGCCAATGTATCCAGAAACAGGGCTAACATTTGAGGCACCAAAATGTGTGTTGGCCAGTGGAGTCATGTCAATTAACTAAGCCTATGTTCAGGAGTCGATGCTGTGTCAACCGCATGTACAAAAGGTTGTTTTTAAAAGTATGTTTCCTATTATTGTGTGCCTCGAGTCAGCTTTGACATCTGGCGGCACTTTGGAAGAGAGACGTCCAAGAGGCCCTATTGTTAACAGCCTAAGATGAAGCAAATGCAAGTTGTGGCTGCATTTATTTAGAGCCAGGAGTGGATTGAGTGTTGGACAAAACAACTCTGGAAAAGAGGGTTTGACCCATAAAGCCCATTGGGACACCTTGGGCGAGTCACACTTTCAGCCCCAGAAAAACCTGCGATAGGTTTATTCAGGGTAGGGTTGCCACTTTTTGATATAGAAATAAGGGACATTTACCTAAAAATGCGGGATTTTTCACAAAAATAAGGGACACTTTGTAAATAAGTAAATAAATAAATATTCATAAATAAATAAATATTCATTCATAAATAAATATTCATTCATAAATAAATAAATATATAAATAAATATTCATCCACTTCAACTCCCACCATTCCTAACAGCCTCAGGCGCCTTCCTCCCCCGGCCGCTGCTTTAGGGAAAAGGGATGAGGGGGAAAAGGAAAGGACCTGGGGCTGTTAGGAATGGTGGGAGTTAGAATCCATAACACCTGGAAGGACCCGAGTTGGCCCATGCGTGGCCTAGAGCGCGAGGCTGTGGCCCCAAGGGTCACCGATCGTAGAGGTGCAGCAGGGGACGTGGCTTGGGGAGGAGTGCGAAGCGGAGCTCAGCGTTGGCAGCCAGCGCCTGGGTCTGGGGTCCGAGGGGCGCGACCGGGAAGGTCGGCACGCGGGCGGCCAAGCGCTCCCAGAGGGCTCCTGGGGTGATGCCGTCCAGCCCCTCCAGCGCCACCTCCTCCAGCGCGGGCATGTCCAGAAGGAGGGAAGCCGGCAGGGAGTCCGCTCCGCCAATAAGCAGAGCGTGCGGCGTGCCAGAAGTGGCGTCCCCGTCCTGCGCGCTCTCTCTCTCTGCTCTCTCTCTCTCAAGAGGAGCAAAAAATAAGGGACAGCAGCTGTAAATACGGGACACCCATAAAAGGGCCAAAATACGGAACGTCCCGTATAATACGGGACATATGGGAACCCTAATTCAGGGTCACCATAAGTCAAGAATGATTCAAAAGCACACACCAGCACAACAGCAACAACAAAGTTGAAAATCCCAGACCAGGACAGTGGGTACACTGACTCTCCATTCATTATCATTGTTGTCTCCTCCTCTTCCTCCAAGGAAGCTTTAGCATCGAAATGAGTTGTCCTCCCCAAATCTTGAAGCTCCAGCCAGCCTTGAGTCGGGGACTTCTTCAGCAGCTTTTATTCATTAAGCTGCATTAGGCTTCAGAGCCGATAGAAGCCTGTGACGATTGTGCAAGAGTATAAACAAAGACAACTGTGCGGTCGAAAGCATCTGACATGTTCCCCTGGCCAGGCTGGGAGTTATTGGATTCACGTTCCCGTCGTGATTGTGGCTTTTAATTCCCATCGCTTGCAGGCCTGCTGGAGCATCCAGCCTTCATATGGGAGGCACCATAAACATTTCAGCATTAAATGTCAGGCGAGGGAGGGGGAGACCCAATGTGTGTGAATCATTTCTTTTTTGGAACCAGAGAGAGAGAGAGAGAGAGAGAGAGAGAGATCAGGACCCAAAACCTGATGTGCAATATATGCAAGACCCCCTTTGTTTTCGTCTCCTCTTCCTTGGCCTCCCAATGCTGTTGTGCAAATGTAGTGACTAAGCTGGGATGTTTCGAAATCTGCATTAACACCTGCGGAGCTGTGAGCAGGATTCCTCTAACTTGAAAAAAGTGATGGGGTTAGAGAGAAATATTTCACTAGGCGTGCTGCGCAGACAGCATCGAAAGTTCATCCAGGATACAATCAAAATGATTAGTTGGTAGGATGTACACTTTTGCGCAGGCGAGCGCTCATATGGCTGTTGGCCCCGTTTTCTGCCTTAATGGTTGGGAGGTCAGAGAGCGGTGCACTTTGATACTATATTGGGCGTTTTGCGTTGTTCACTCGGTTCCTCCGGGCCTTACATTGTCAGCCATACAATGAAAATCTGAGTGATATGGGATGAGCTTCCAGCCCACACATTATTTCTGTATTAATCAAATAATGAGATGGGAGAACTGAACCTTCCTGCGGCAGAAAGACTGCAGAGGAAATGGCTACTACGAGGGGCGTTTATTACAGCAGTGTTTCCCAACCTTTTTTGAGCCGCAGCACACTTTTTACATTTCCAAAATCCTGGGGCACTCCACCAACCAAAATGACACAAAATGACACTCTAACACAGTAATACATATAGTTAACATGTTTTTAAATGTATTTATACACTCAGTGTGAAACCTGGGCCTGTTTCGATGAACACAACATAGATATCCTGGCAGGAATGGCAGGAAGACACAAACTTCCCACCCAGAACTCCCATAACCAAGAGAAAATGCTATAAGAGTTTGGTGGGCATTGACCTTGAGTTTTGGAGTTGTAGTTCACCTATATCCAGAGAGCACTGTGGACTCAAACAATGTTGGATCAGGACCAAACTTGGCATGAAAACTCAATATGCCCAACTATGAACGCAGATGGAGTTCAGGGGAAATAGACCTTGACATTTGGGAGTTGTAGTTGCTGGGATTTATAGTTCCCCTGCAATCAAAGAGCATTCTGAACCCCACCAATGATAGAACTGGGCCAAACTTCCCACACAGAACCTCCAGGAGGCAAGAGGAGGTCTCTACTTGGGGAAAGGGAGGCGGGTCTTCCCAATGCATGGAGAGGGAGAGACCAAGTAGACAACGGGTAGGGAGGGGGTGTTTGTAATTTTGTGCCTTTATAGAGGTATGTTTCTTAAGGCTTTTATACTTCAACACACTAGACTCTCCCCCCTCCCGGAGGTTCCAATTTCCCACGGCACACCTGATGATCTCTCACGGCACACTAGTGTGCCCCGGCACACTGGTTGGGAAACACTGCATTAAAGATTTCCCCGACCCACTTCTATTTATCACAGGATGCTAAAACTGCATATGTGTAATGATATAACTCTCTCTATGTTACATGCCAATTTACAACTCAGAACTAATCACGGTCTTGATTTGACGGGTGCTGAAGTGGTGCGAGGTTGGAGAATGGGCCCAATGGAATACAGAGCAGTCCTCTAGTTCCTTTCCTTGCAAGGTTGCACACCAAAGGAGGCGTTTGATAAGATGAAAGGAGTTGATGGTGAGGATTTCCCATCAGATGATGGAGTCAAGAACGGGCATCATCAATTCCAGTGTGGTCTGCTTCGGTGCAAACAGCTCCAATTCCAGGGCGACCCCAACTCTGCTATTGACCATCCAGCAAGTGGAGGTCGCCCTTTTGGAAAATCCCTGCACAACCATTCGCCACCTAGCCCCAAATGCCAAGATGAGTGTGGGGTCCGTGGAAAACATCACCCAAGATCATCTTCACCTACATAAGGTATCCGCTTGCTGGGTACCGGTTGCTCCAGAAGCAGGAACGAGTCAAATGCTCTCAGGCTCTTTTGACAATGATGTGCCATGGAAACCAGGAGGACTTTTTCAACAGACTGATCACACAGGGTGAAAGCTGGGTCCATACAGGAGACTTCCGGGAGGAGGCAGCATGGCGGCTGCAGCGGGTGTCTGAAGCTCTTGGAGTTTCAGAGGTCCTGGACCCCTATCTGAGGGAAGGAGACCCCCAGGACTCTTCCCCCAAGGAGAACCCAGGGACTCCTCGAACCGACGGGAAAGAGGTCGACTCACAGGCAAACTCAGGGCTGCGGAACCGGCCAAGTGTGCCCCCCCCTCAAGGGGAGATACCGGAGCCGGCACGCAGGGGAGGAGTAGCTGCCAGAAAGGGGCTCGCAGCACGAAAGCGCCGAGAAAGGCCGACCGCCTCCTTTTTTAATCAATAGAGGAAAAGATACAGCAAAGAGAGAGAAGACATAGTAGTGAAGAAAGGAAGCAGGGCTAAAGACGCCAAGGTGCTCCAGAAGAGAAAAAAGGAAAGCAGTGCGGGAAGCTTGGAGCCCGGAAAACTGGGAAGAAGCATCACTCTGATCCTGATACTCAAGTCCAGTCGAAGGCACGTGCCCAACTCTCAGCAGGCAAGGTCATGCTCACAGGATTCTGGGACCAGCACGGAGGAGGATGGATGGATGGATTTCCCAGCAAAGTGGACCATGATCCCTGGGGCAGACTAGGCTTCAATGCTGCAAAAATGGCGAGAGGCCATCCAAACCAAGAGACAGAAGTGGAATGTTACCCAAAGGTCTCCACCTTCTGCAAGACAATACACCAGTCTACAACTCACATGTTGACCAAATGGAAGAGGCACCCTCCTGTGGCTTTGAGATTAGACTACATCCCCCTGATTCCCCCGATCTCACATCATCTGACTTCTACCTCTTTCTAATCAGGAAGTTATTTTGGAAAGGCAAGCATTTTTCAGATGAAGAGACTCTGATTTCCGAAGTCACAACGTGGCTTTTAGAGCAACCTGTTGACTTCTACAAGTGAGGCATTGAGTTGCTTCAAAAGATGGGAGAAGTGTGTGTCCCTTGGTGGCACCGATGGAGAGAAGGACTCAGAACTGGGCCAAGTTTCATTGCTCTCTGTCCACAGGAAGTGGGTCAGGGGAAATCTTTAATGAACACTACTCATAGAATTTATTATTTATTTATTTCCAGGATTTTTACCCCGCTCTTCTCAACCCCCGAGGGGGGACTCAGAGCGGCCTAACAAACACAGTAAAATACAATATAAAAACCCCCCAAAAACATTCAGCATTAAAATACATTAAAATACAATTAACATTAACACATCATACACATTCATTTAAGTTAAAAACAGTGTTCCGCCCATAAAAAGAGCATTGAGCCATATTCACCAACTTGCCATTAAAATCCAGTCCAAAGTGCTGCCTTGTGCTAGTGTGCAAACGCCTGGTCCCACAGCCAGGATTTCACTTTTTTCCTGAATGCCAGGAGGGATGGAGTTGAACATATGTCGCTAGGAAGCGCGTTCCACAGATAGGGAGCCACCACAGAGAAGGCCCTCTCTCTCGTCCCCACCAACCGCATTTGCGAAGTTGGCGGGAGCGAGAACAGGACCTCCCTGGAAGATCTTAAGTTACAAGGTGGGACGTAGCGGCTGATGTGTTCGGACAAGTAAGCTGGGCCAGAACCGTATAGAGCTTTAAAGGTCAAAACCAGCACTTTGAATTGAGCCCGGAATTGGACAGGCAGCCAGTGGAGCTGACACAACAGGAGGGTGGTATGCTCCCTGTATGTAGCTCTGGTTAGTAATCTGGCTGCCGCCCGTTGAACTAATTGTAATTTCCAAACTGTCTTCAAAGGCAGCCCCATGTAGAGTGTGTTGCAGTAATCTATTCGGGATGTGACCAGGTTTATAAAAAAGATTGATGTCCATGACCACGGCGTTCTAATTCTCTTTTAACACTCTGAATCCTCATTCAGCCATGAAAACTCCCTTGACAGGACCTTAAGCAAACCCCTCTTTGTCTCAGCTTTCGATGTAGAAACTATAGCAAGAAAACCCTGTGGTAGGTCCTCCTTAACGCCACCATAAATTAGAAACAATCCGAAGTCACAGAGACATGTGAGATTCTTGAAATATTCAGACATAGATTTGCAGGACTGATTCCTTTGCTTCTCAAAGTCTACTATTAAAGCGTGTGTGTTTGTCAAGGGCACATTGGGAGGGGAAAGCATCACTCTATGAGCACATCGCACAGTTTGCCTTGACGTTTGCCTTGAAAGAAAACAGCTTTGGCTCGCCTCTCGCATCTGCAATTTGGATGAGTTTCATGGAGGGAATCTGCTGGCAAACTTTGGAGGGAAGTGTGGGTCGTTTCTTGAGGTTATCAGTCATTCTGTGCAAATGTTAGAGATGGGAACAAAAATAGAACGTCTGTGGGACAGTATTATTTCGGAGAGTAAGCAGTCGGCGTCAGTCGAGCATGGAGAATATAAATTCCCAGCCTTTTGAATGGAAATGCTGTATACTTATGTAGCTCTGATCTATTTCGTACTGGAAGATCAGTCCCTCCGCAGATGCCCTGGGTGGGTAAAACCGGCACAATTTTTCTGTCATCATACTGTTTACGGAGGATTATCACTTCATCATCCCATGATGGAAGTCCCCGAACAGTCCCTGAAATGTCACTTCTTCCTCTTGTATAACTTTATCACTTAAATTTTTCCTCTGGTATTTAGTTGGGAGATAATCCCCGAGTAATTATACAAGGGCTTCTGTTTTGGTTTAGGAGGGAATGAAACCCGCATGGAACTCTTCTCCCTTGATTTCTTGTTCCTATAAAAGGAATATTTTCTCTTACTCATAACGCTTGCCGCATCTCAGTAAAGAGTCTGCTGAAGCCAAGGATGGCTAGAACCTGAGAAGAAAAAGAATTATAGATTATCTAGAACAGTGTTTTTCAACCTTTTTTTTTTTTAAGCTGTGGCACATTTTTTACATTTACAAAATCCTGGGGCACACCACCAACCAAAATGACACAAAATGACACTCTAACACAGTAATACATACAGGTCCTTCTCAAAAAAATAGCATATAGTGCTAAAGTTCATTATTTTCCATAATGTAATGATAAAAAATAAACTTTCATATATTTTAGATTCATTGCACACCAACTGAAATATTTCAGGTCTTTTTTTGTTTTAATGCTGATGATTTTGGCATACAGCTCCTGAAAACCCAAAAATGCTATCTCAAAAAATTAGCATATTTCATCCAACCAACAAAACAAAAGTGTTTTTCAAAAAAAAGAAGTCAACCTTCAAATAATGATGTTCAGTTATGCAATCAATACTTGGTCGGGAATTCTTCTGCAGAAATGACTGCTTCAATGCAGCGTGGTGAAGGGGTGAAGGACATGGCCACTACCGGGGCCACCGGCGCAGCCACACCCGTGGATGACCCTGCAACAGCGACCACCCCTGTGACTGCCGGGCATGAGCCCACCAGCCCAGCTGCAGCCACTCCCCCCGCGGCAGCCGTACCACCTCCCGACACCACTGGGGAAGAAGCTCCCAACGGCGACCCCAGGGTCCCCCCTTGCACCCGGGCACTATCCCAGGGCCAAATAGAGCTGGGCTCCTTACCAGATCCTGAAGATGGGCCCACTACCTCAGGCGGTGGTCTCCATGCCGGCGGCGCCGCAACTGGCGCTGCGGCCACCGGCGTCGACAGCTCTGGCATCCGGCCCTGTCCCGCCTCGGCTCTACGGCCATCCGGCTCCGCCGACTCGCCCAGGTCCACTGCCTCACCGTCCGGCATCACCTCCACCATCGCCGGGATCTCCGCTGGGCTTCCCAAGCCCGTGGCAGTGCTGAGGTGTTGTGGAGGCCCAGGATGCTTCGATAGCGGCCTTAAGCTCACCCAGAGTGTTGGGTCTTGCGTCTCTCAACTTTCTCTTCACAATATCCCACAGATTCTCTATGGGGTTCAGGTCAGGAGAGTTGGCAGGCCAATTGAGCACAGAAATACCATTTACCAGTGGTTTTGGCGCTGTGAGCAGGTGCCAGGTCGTGCTGAAAAATGAAATCTTTATCTCCATAAAATGAAATTTAAGAAGACAAGGTGCGAACCAAGATGGAGGCTGACATCCTCAAGAGAGGAAGGATCCCAAGATGGAATGGCCCAATGGATCCAGCCCAGATGGATGCAAGGAATAATCAGCCCCCCAAAGGCCAAGAGGAAGGAAGAGGGCACCCGGTTCCTGACTTCTACCCACCTCTGGCTCCGGTTCCCCCTTGGAGTTTCTACTCCGAAACAAAAAGAATCCGGATTAGGAAGGCAGGGGAAAAGCATAGGCAGACACACTCAAGCTCTTTGGGAAACCCCACAAGTTCCTGGGAAAAGCTGGCTGCGTTTTCTCGTGGGGAGGGCTCCGTGGCCTTTTGGATGCAAGGAATAATCAACCAAGGCGAGGGAGGAAGAGGCGGCGGGGCTTACATTGTGCTGGAAATGGGGGAGCAGCACCCGAAGTCCAGAGGCAAGGGAGGGAGGGAGCCTGCCTGGCGGAGGGTTTCCTTGGGAAGGAGGCTGAGGCAGTCCTGCCCCACCACCGCCTGGCTCCAGCGGGCGAGGATCAAGCCGGGAGAACTAACTCTCAGGCGGTGGCATCGGAGGGGGATTCCGCCATGTCAGTCACAGGCGGCATCGAGCAGGAGACCCTCAGGGAGGCGGGGCTTCCTGCGGAAGTTCTTCCGGTGCCGCAGCGAGGGACAGGAGGAGGCACCCTCCCTTCCTTTTTGCCCATACGGACACAAAGCATCACGTTGCTTTTTAGCCGCCCCAGTGGGAGTTCGCCTCCCTCTCTTCGGGAAGGAAGCCGTGGGCTGGATGGCATCGCTCGACGGGCTGCATTTGGCCCGTGGGCCGTAAGATGCCCAGGTCTGTTCTATAGAGTTCTTTAGAAGGTGAGAATCTTGACCCACCCAGGTTCTGGTCTTCATTTGTTTGAGGCAAGCAAACTGTTGCTTTAAAAGAAATGTGTGGTCTTCAAACAGAGTGTCCAACTGCTTCATTTTTTTTTGGTTAAAGCTACTATCCGTTGCAAAAGGTCCTCAAAATTATCCCCCAGCGGCAAATTCTTCATTTATTTTTAGACAATTGGCATCAGCTACTGGCTGGCTGTAGAAGGCTTCTTTGATGACAGTCTGTGATCCAGCTGGTCTGCTGAACTCCTGAATAAACAAAGGCAAGGCGGAGGAAAAGGGGGACATGCATATACATAGATCAGACTATTAGCTTTTAGCAAGCTGCAGGTTTGGGTTTTTAAGTGCCCAGCTGACAACTGTCCACTTGCCTTTGATTTATTCTCACGGAGCGCCAGAGGTTGCAGCAAGGTCACTTCCCAAGGCTGGAGTCAGGGGAGAAGAAGAACGTGTCCACCAGCTCCGTCCTCTGCCAGATCTCACTTGCCAGAGGATATGAAAGCACTCAATCCCAGCCATTTTAATGCCAGAGTCCTGGCTAAACAGACCTACCTACCAGGTGTTTTGGACTTCAACTCCCAGAAGTCTCAGCTGCCTTAGCCAATGGATCAAAGATTCTGGGAGTAGAAGTCCAAAACATCTAGTAGACGAGAGTCTGGGAAACACTGTACCAGACAAACAGAGATTGTTTAGCTGTATCCAGGTTATGCTTTATTACATGTAGGAAACCTTGCCTTTCTAGAACAACACTCACAGGTTTCCAATCCTATTTGTGACATGACCTTCTTTCTCAACCTCAGCTGATGGTTGAAGTACAAAATGATCTGAAATAACACATTAGAGCAGACCTGGGCAACCTACGGCCCGCGGGCCGGATGCAGCCCAGCAGCCGATTCTGTCGATTCTGAGAACAATCAGAGGAGCGGCGGCTTTGGAGTGCCTGCCATCCTGGGAGGCAATCCGGGCCTGCAGAGGGAGCAATCAGCGACCTGCAGAGGCTGATCGCCCTGGCCACCCCGGAAGACTTGATCGTCTTCCGGTTCGCCAGGGCGATCACCTGCCGCAGCTCGCCGACTGCTCCCGCTGCAGGCCCGGATCGCCTCCCAGGATGGCAGGCACTCCAAAGCCAGGATGGCAGGCACTCCATGGCAGGGCGATCAGCTGGGGAACGGCTGGCGGCAAGAGCAGACAGAGGCCTGCAGCCTCCGATCGTCTGCTGTTCTGCTGCGGCCGCTTTGCCATCCTCTGGGCTGGGTCCATTGGACCATTCCATCTTGGGATCCTTCTCTCTTGAGGATGTCAGCCTCTATCTTGGTTCGCACCTTCTTGAATTCCATTTTATTTTATTTTAGTGGTTTTTATTATTATTTTATAATAATAATTTTATTATAATAATATAATATAATAATATAATATAATGTTATATTATAGTATAATTTCAATATATTATAATGTCTATATATACTATAATAATTATGATATTAATACTAATAATATATGAATATTTCTTGATATATTAATATGTTAATATTAATGATGTGTAATAAATAGTAAATATAGTAAGTAAATAAATAAATAATGTAGATTAGAATGTAGTTCAGCCTTTAGATGCGGCCCTCCATAATATTTTTTGGCTCTCGTGTGGCCCCTTGGAAAAAAAATCATTGCCCACCCCTGGATTAGAGAGATGAATGGCCAAATCTAACACAGGGACAAATGCAAGAGACTCCACTTAGGCAGAAAAAAGGAAATGCAAAGAGACAGAATGGAGGACGAGGCCTGGCTCAACAGCAATAAATAAATAAATAAATAATCAAGGTGGCTAATTGCTACAGTCACACCTGCCTCAAGCAGACAAGTGTTCTTTCTCCCACCCTGGACATTACTCCACAGATATATAAACCCCATTTTCCTAGTTTCCAACAGACCTCACAGCCCCTGAGAATGCCTGCCATAGATGTGGACGAAACGTCAGGAGTGGAACATGGCCATACAGCCCGGAAAACTCACAAAAACCTAGTGATTCCAGCCAGAAAAGTCTTCAACAATACAACAACAACAACAACAACAACAATTTTATTTCTTATCCTCCTCTCCCCATGGCTCAAGGCAGGTCAGAACATAATCTAAAAGTACTTTAGATCTTTAGTAACCATACTAGCTGGTGATATTCTGTGAGACATGGTTCCAAAAATAGCATTTTCAATCTCTGTTGATGGGATTCAAGAGGAGGCACCAAGAATTTGTGGATGTCTCTCAGGAACTGATAGCTTGTTTGCCGTGGCCTGTGCTTTGCCAGTCTTAGTAGCAGCTCGGCCCATGGAAATTCAAATGTTTTTGCTATGAAAATATTTTCTCGGTCAGAGCCGCCACACAAAAGTTCTGCAAATATTTTCCCTTTGCAAATCAGCCAGCTCTGCAATGCGTTTTATGAGCGATTGCTGGGGTGTTCACACGAGACGCCGTTTTAAAGTGTACCTAAAGCAAGGAGCCTGCTGGGTTTCAGGGCTGAAACCCTGCTGCCTTGTCAACACGGACGGCTGTTTCTACTGTGTGCTGCTATTAAGGTGGCTGGAAAAAGCATCACGGGTATCTTTTTCTAATCATCGTATTTCTCTTGGATTCGCGGGCTGCAATTGGTTTATTTTGAATCTTTTCTCTTGCTCTCTCCCTGGAATGCAGAGAGTGGCCTTTTTGCAAATCAAACACTATGGTGTATTAGTTATCATAGTAAGCTTATGCAGGGGAGCTCCCTGCCTGGCCTTGCTGTCGCTGGCGCTGGGAGAGCCGGAGCGGGCGAGATGGCGCACGGGCGGAGGGGGCGAGGGTGAGTGGGCGGTGAGCTGGCAGGGCGAGAGGGCGAGGCTTGCCTCCCCTGCGTGGCCTTGATGTCGCTGGCGCGAGCGACGGGCGACGCGAGCGGCAAGTGGGCGGGGCGACGCGAGCGGCGAATGAGCCTGCCTGCCTGCCTGCCTGCCGGGACCCTTAGGAAGGCTGGATAGAATTGGCCAAAGGGCTGTATCTGGCCCCCGGGCTGTAGTTTGCCCACCCCTGCGGTAGACTCTTGCAGAGGTGAGAATCTCTTTTCTTGCTCCATTGTGTCCTGGTCCTTAGAGCAGCAGGAAACAATGTTGGGACCTCCTTTCCAATGTTGAAACATAGCTCTCATGTTCACTCTCAAGCTTCTCTTCTCGAAGTTAAACCTCCCCAACTTCATATTGTCGAAGGCTTTCATGGTCGGAATCCCCAACTTCCTCAGCGAGACTCATAGTTTCAATACCTCTGAACATTTTGGTCACCCATCTCTGGACCTGTTCCGTCTTGTTAATCTCCTTCTTGAATTGTGGTGACCAGAAAACAGTTGTCGGAAAGCAACCCAGGACACCGGCAAGCCTGGTGTGTTATGGCAGTGTTTTCAACCTTTTTTGAGCCGCGGCACATTTTTTACATTTACAAAATCCTGGGACACACCACCAGGATGACACAAAATGACACAAAATGACACTCTAACACAGTCATACATATAGCTAATATGTTTTTAAATGTATTTATACACTCAGTGTGAAACCTGGGCCTGTTTCGATGAACACAACATAGATATCCTGGCAGGAATGGCAGAAAGACACAAACTTCCCACACAGAACTCCCATAACCAAGAGAAAATACTATCAGAGTTTGGTGGGCATTGACCTCGGGTTTTGGAGTTGTAGTTCACCTATATCCAGAGAGCACTGTGGACTGAAACAATGTTGGATCAAGACCCAACTTGGCATGAATACTCAATATGCCCAAATGTGAACACAGATGGAGTTTGGGGAAAATAGACCTTGACATTTGGGAGTTACAGTTTCTGGGATTTATAGTTAACACACAATCAAAGAGCATCCTGAACTCTTGCAACAATGGAATTGAACCAAACTTGGCAAACTCTTTACCAACAGAAAGTACTGAAAGGGTTTGCTTGGGAATTGACCTTGAGTTTGGAAGTTGTAGTTCACCTACACCCAGAGAGCACTTTCCCATGGCACACCTGATGATCGCTCACGGCACACTGTTTGGGAAACACTGTGTTACGGGGAACAACAGTGCCATCTAATCCCTCTCTCCCACTCAATGGCCTCTGCTTCCTGGCTGGTTTGACAAACGTTCTTGTAGTTCTTTCCTTTGGCCGCAACTTCCAGGTTATGTGCTGCTGACCTCCCATCCGGTCCCTCAAGGCCACTTGTTCCAGACCGAGGCATGACATGAACATTCATCATGAAGACGCGCCCCGGAGCGCTCCATTTGGCCTCCGGTGTGAATCCACAACAAAGTAAATCGGAATTTGCTTTTCGCATTACAAAGGGACCCTTGAGATTCAGTCCCCTGGGAAGTCTGGCAGCCCATGTTGTGCATTGCGATGCAAAATGCTTGCATGGCCCAATCATAAAAAATAGAATTTATATGATTCCAGATCATTCCAGCATCCTTCAGAAGAGGCCAATCCCCGAGGGACCGTTCCCTTAGAGTCTACTTTTCCTTGGCTTCGTGTCTCCATAACAATAAATTACGCTCGGTAGGGATAAGTTAATAAATATGTTCATGGTCTGAGCATAATGCTGTTGACTCGGATTAAGTTTCTGTGATTTAGATGGCCATACGCTAGCCAGCGGAATGAGTGCTTGGGTCGGGGCTCTCCAACTTTGCGCCAGAAAGATTGCTCAGAATCTTGTGCTTTTTCCGATTCATCTTGTTGATGCCAAAATCCCCCCTTGTCCCACTTCCAAGGAAAGCATCTGGTAAGTTAGACCAAATAGAGTCGGCAAAGGGCCGACCCCAAGCGCAAAGGGGCAATTGACTAGCCCTCTCCAGTCATGCAGCCCTGCAGCAGTTTAAATTCAGAGCCAGATAGACATGTCATATCCCAAATTTGCTTTCAACAGACATCTTTGAACAACAAAATACACGGTTAATTGAGAGAACGGGGTTTGGTTTTAACTTCAGACTCTCCCGGCACAGGAAAAGCTACTTTGCATATGACAAATAGACTGCATATGATGTTTTATTCATTGCAGTCAAATGCATACATCTGATTTTCTGGCCCAAAGGGTTGGAGTGACCACTGGAGCAGTAAATGAGGCATAATTTGTTTTTACTTCTTTGCTTTTAGGGGAGGAAAAACTCCCGAATCTCTCTTAATCTCTGCCCAGAAATTAAAAAACAAAATGTCACCATAAATTGGATTACCTTGAATTAAAGTAAATTATATTTATGAAGTTCCCACTCCGGACTTGGAATGTATGACTGGTTCTTAGTAATGCTCAGGAAGTAAACCGCCAAAGGCTTTCCTATGAATTAAACCTTTGCTTCTCAGCCATTTCCAAACGGTTGCCTCCCAAATCTGGGTGCCATGATCCTAGAGCCAATTCAGTACAAGGCATGGAAACGGACCTTGTTTGTACTACCATTCCCAGAATCTCCCTAGGTATTTTGTTGGGGAACCTAAGCATTGTTGCACAAAAATCATTTTTCCAAGGTTTGAGCCAATTGTGGTATTTTTTTGCAGGTTAGCTAATGGAGCTCTTTGGGGGCTGGCATTAAAGGTTCTCCAGAATATTTCCATCACTTGAAAGAAGAACTTTGTTTCTGGGTCACGATGGTCTGTTTCTGACAACTGTTGGTCACACTCATGCGCACGGATACGAGCATTTATTTAACATCTATATGCGACCACTTGCCCAGCTGGTGCGCAGCTTTGGGCTTGAGTGTCATCAGTATGCTGATGACACTCAGCTCATTCTGAGGATGGAAGGCCGGCCCGACTCTGTACCCGATAATGTCCATCTTTGCCTTGAAGCCGTTACTGGATGGCTGCGAATCCAGTGAAGACGGGGATCCTTTGGGTGGGTCGCCCGGGCGGTGGGGAACTCCAGCTTCCAACCCAGGATAGCGCGGCGTTATGCCCGTCGTCATCAGTAAAGAGCCTTGGAGTCCACCTGGACACTCGGCTTTCTATGGAGATTCATATCTCCATGGTTAGCCGAGTTGCGTTTTTCCATCTTCGCCAGGCTCGGAAGCTGGCCCCCTACCTGTCCCGTCGTGACTTGGCCTCGGTGATCCAAGCGATGGTCATCTCAAGATTAGTCTACTGTAACGCTCTTTACATTGGCCTACCTCTGTCGGCGACCCGGAAACTCAAGCTGGTGCAGAACGCGGCAGCTCACTTGCTTGCAGGCATGCCTGCGTGCCACCGCATTACACCCGTGTTGCAGGAACTGCACTGGCTGCCTGTTGAATTCCGGCTCCCCTTCAAAGTGTTAGTTCTGACTTTCAAGGCCTTGTATGGTCTGGGGCCAGTGTACCTGAGGGACCGCCTTACCCCGTACTGTTCCATGAGATCACTGAGATCAGAAGATCAGGATCTTCTCTTTGTCCCGAGCGCTAAAGCCTTTTGCCTGACTTCGACGAGGAGAAGGGCATTTTCAATTATTACCCCCACGGTTTGGAACTCCTTACCGCCGGAGATTAGATCGCTCCGTGACCTCATGGCGTTCCGGAAGGCCTTTAAGACCTGGCTGTTCCGACAGGCCTTTGTAACCCGAGTTAGTCTAGTGGTATATGTTGATTTTAATGCTAAATGTTGAGGTTTTAATTGTTTTAATTGTATTATGTGCTGTGATTCGTTCGATTTGTGAGCCGCCCCGAGCCACCCGGGAGTGGTGGCCAAGAAATTCGAATAAAATAAATAAATAAATAAAAATTTATCTGCTGTGTGCAAGCAAATGAACATTGGGTTCTTGGAGACTTCCCTGCCATACACCCAAATGAATTTGCTTTCCCATATTGACTTCCCACATTTCGAAGATGGGTCTCTTTGTCCTGGTCCAGAAATGCCACATAGAGTCAGAAGGGATTCCAATCACCTTCTAATCCAAACCCACAGCTGCACTCTCTATCCTCTGTTTAAAGCCAAAGGCAAGTCCATCATATCCTCAGATAGTCTCTTCTACTGTTTCTCACCATCATGAATGTCTTCCTAATGTGTAATTGGAGTCTCTAGTCTTGACATTTGAAGCCATTGGGGTTGGATTCTGTTTAAGTGCAGAAAACAAGTTTGCTCCATCTTCTGAGTCACCATCAAGAATGTGTGGCATACATCAATAGGAGTCAGATAATCCATAGGACTAGTTATGGCGTATTCCATCTGCTCCAGGTCTCCCAGCTTGCGGAGTTCTCCCCGGGTCAGTTGAGCTGAAGCAGTACTGCATCAGGATACATACCTCTTTATCTCAACTATGATATCTAAGCACTGCCTCATGCTTTGAACTTGATTTTTAGCACGTTTATCCAAACTGTCGACTGTAACTGGACCTGAAGCTGAAAACGGCTGTTCTGAAATTCTGCACAAACGCTAATAGAGTCAATCAGTCTCGGATTAAAGCTGCACACCTTGATGATCGGAGTCTCAGTTTAATAATCCGAGGTTTGGTCTGTAGTGTCATCAGTACGCAGATGACACCGAGCTGGTGCTGAGGATGGATGGCTGGCCGGACTCGGTACCCGATAATTTCCAGCTGTGCCTTGAAGCCATGACTGGTTGGCTACGTGCCAGCCAGTTGAGAGTGAACCCATCGAAAATGGAGATCCTTTGGCTGGGTCACCTGGGTGGTGGGGGGGTGGGGTGAGCTCCGGCTGCCTACTCTGCCTACTCGCCCTTAGTAAAGAGTCTGGGGGTCCAATTGGACCCACTGCTGACGATGGTGGCCCAGGTCTCCACTGTCAGCAGATCCGACTTTTTCCACCTGTGACAGGGTAGGTGGCTGGCGCCATATCTTACCAGGAGTGATCTAGCTACGGTGATCCAGGCAATGGTCATCTCGAGGCTAGACTACTGTAACGTCCTCTACATGGGTCTACCTTTGGCAGTTATCCGGAAGCTCAAACTGGTGCAGAATGCAGCAGCTAGACTCCTGGCGGGAGTACCGGCCAGGAGCCATATCACTCCATCTCTGCAGCAACTGCACTGGTTGCCAATCAAGTACCATATCACCTTCAAAGTGTTGGTCTTGACCTTTAAGGCCCTATATGGTCTGGGGCCGGTGTACTTGAGGGACCGTCTACTCCAGGGCTGTCCAACAGCTGGCCCGCGGGCCGGATCCGGCCCCCCAGCCTGTTGGACATGGCCCCCGCTACCCCCCACTCCCCAGCAAGATTTTTTTTTTTAAAAAAATTTCAAAATTTTTTTTCGAAAAAAATGGCGGCCCGGGGGGGAGGCGGGACAGGGAGGAGGAAGAGAGCTGGCTCCTCCTCCCTGCCTGTATCGCCCCTCCGTCCCTCTCTCGGGCGGCGCCGATGCAATGCAGTTTGCATTGGCGCCGCCGAGAGAGGAGAAAGGAGCGGTACAGGAGGAGGAGCCAGCTCTCTTCCTCCTCCCTACACCGCCCCTTCTCTCTCTCTCGGCGGCGCTAATGCAAACTGCATCGCATCGGCGCCACCGAGAGAGGAACGGAGGGGGCGATACAGGCAGGAGAGAGCAGCTAGCTCTCTTCCTCCTGCCTGTATCGCCCCTTCTCCCTCTCTCGGCGCCGTTGCGAGGCAGTTTGCAGCGGCGCCGCTGAGAGAGGGAGACGGAGGCGATACAGGCAGGAGGAAGAGAGCTGGCCCTCCTCCCTGTACCGCTGCCTTGTCCCTCTCTCGGCGGCGCCGATGCCTTGGAAGGGAGAAGGGATGCCCCATGGCCCCTCCCTCCTTCCAAGGCACCCTGGCAGCAGCTGAAGGCGGCGAAATCGCCGCCTTCAGCTGCTGCCAGGGTGCCTGAAGGGGAGGGAGGAGCCACGGGGAATCCCCGCCCTTCCAACGCCTCCCGTTTGGGACGCTGCCGCCGGGAGGAAAGGAAGGACGGAGGGGTCCTGGCAGGGAAGAGGCAGCGATCCGCTGCCTTCTCCCTGCCAGGACGCCTCCCTCCCTCCCTCCTTTCACCCTGGAAGCGGCGTTCCGGTTGGGACGCCGCCTCCGGGAGGAAAGGAAGGACGGAAGGGGCCTGGCAGGGAAGAGGCAGTGATCCGCTGCCTTCTCCTTGCCAGGACGCCTCCCTCCCTCCTTTCACCCTGGATGCGGCGTTCCGTTTGGGACGCCGCCTCCGGGAGGAAAGGAACGACGGAGGGCCTGGCAGGGAAGAGGCAGCGTTCCGCTGCCTTCTCCCTGCCAGGACGCCTTCCTCCCTCCCTCCTTTCCCCCTGACCAGAGGGAGGCGAGATCTGGGCGACAGCTCTCTCGCAGGCTTGGATGGCTCATGGGGAAGCGAGCGCCTGGTTCTCGCTCCCACGAGCCATCCAGGCCTGCGAGAGAGCCTGCGCCCGCTCACGCCCCTCTGACCAGAGGGAGGCGAGATCCGCGCGAAACCCCTCCTGCAAGCTTGGATGGCTCGCGGGGGAAGCGAGAACCCGGCTTGCGGGAGAGTTTTCGCCTGGATCGCCTCCCCCTGGGTGACGCCTTCAGCTGCTGCCGGGGCGTGGCGTGGGCGGGGCGGGGCGGGCCGCGCCCCCAGGTCATCAATGACCAAACATCCGGCCCCCGGTCCGGAAGATGTTGGACAGCACTGGTCTACTCCCATATGCTCCCCAGAGATCCCTTCAGTCAGAGGACCAAAACCTGTTACACGTCCCTTCCATTAGGTCCTTTCACTGGTCATCCACCAGGTAGAGAGCCTTTTCCATCGTCGCACCGAGCCTGTGGAATGCCTTGCCTGCGGAAGTTCGGGTGATAAACGAGCGACCAGCCTTCCGGAAGGCGTTTAAGACGGCTCTCTTCCGGCAGGCATTCGATCTTTAAGCCATGTCAATCTGTATGCTGTCAGAAACATTGTTTTTATGCTTTTTAATGTTCTTATCGCTTTAGTGCTATGTTACCTTGTGCATTTTGTAAACCACCCTGAGCCAATTTGGAAAGGGCAGTATATAAATCGAAACAATAAATAAATAAATAAATAAATAAATCTGAGATATGTGCAAGTTGCCTGTAGACCGTTTGTCCCTGTCCAGGTATTGAAAAAGACTAGGAGAGCCTCAGGGTGTATTGTAAGACACTGGTGTATGTCCGCCTGTTTGGCCTGTGATTGTATCTGATGTCCATGTTGAAGAATGGTTTTAAACTGTCTTTTATTGCTGGTGTGTAATTATATTGATTGTGTTGTTTTATTATTTGCTGTTATGTTGTTATTATGTGTTATTGGGCTTGGCCTCATGTAAGCCACCCCGAGTCCCCTTGGGGAGATGGTGGCAGGGTATAAATAAAGTTAATAAATAAATAATAAGTTACATGATGGGAATAAGGATGGCGTTCCTGATGATGGGCCTGGGGATGATGGTTTGCTTGAGCCTGAGTTATGTTCAGAAGACCGGCCCAAGCTGTTTCAGGAAGATACACAAGGCCACATTCCTGGGAGAGACCTTTCACCACTTTTCTCAGAGCAACTGTCTGAAAATGATGCTGAGATTGATTTGCCTGGTGCAGGAATTAATGAGAGAGAGGATAGCAAAACCTTGGACAGAACGCAAAGTTTTAGTAAAAAGAGGCAGAGCTTTCCAAGATTGAGGCAATCGTTCAATCTCCAGCAAAAGAAAGATAACAAACTGTTATCTAGTGCAGTGATTTTCAACCTTTTTTGAGCCGCGGCACATTTTTTACATTTACAAAATCCTGGGGCACACCACCAACCAAAATGAGACAAAATGACACTCTAACACAGTAATACATATAGTTAATGTGTTTTTAAATGCATTTATACACTCACCTGGGGCTGTTTTGATGAACACAAAATAGATGTCCTGGCAGGAATACACCAAGCACAGCGGAGTTGGTGCTGTCGCATCCCCGGTGAAAGTGAATCCAAATGAAAGATAGCTTTCGTTGTATTGCCTCGAGCTCATCGTCTTTTCTTTTGTCCACCACTCATATTGGGGCCTTCATCTGTGTCATAATTTTGTCCAGGGCCCTGTTCAGCATTTACATTTTCCCTTCTCAAAAACTTCTCCGTCACTGTCACTCGCTTGTCTTGCTGTGATCCCAAACTGCCACTATCACTTGACGCGCAGCTGCAGCACTAACTCTAACTTTGTTTACTTAGCCGCGTCTGAGCAAATCCAAGATCCAAGATGGTGCAACCATAGCACTCTCGCATCACTTCTTAGGTGACGCGAGAGTGCAATGGTTCCATTTCTTAAAGGGACAGGTGCGCCTTATAGTTTATATATGAATGAAGTTCAAAAATAATTTCCCACGGCACACCTGATGATCTCTCACGGCACACTGGTTGAAAATCACTGATCTAGTGGGAAAGTCAAGAGAAATGCTTTCCTTTCGTGTTGATAATTTTACCAAGCTGGTGTGGTCAGAGGTATCCCAGAGGTGTATTACAGGCACCCAGACCAGAAAACCATCCAGATAAGGACAAATCGTGACGCTCCAGTTCTCTGTCCAGGCTTCTCTGACTCCTGATTTGAGATAATGGCAACCTGTGACTCAATTTTATTTATTTATTTATTTATTTATTTATTTATTCGGATTTCTTGGCCGCCACTCCCGCGTGGCTCGGGGCTGCTCACAAATCGAACAAATCACAACACATAATACATATAAAACAGTTTAAAACCATTTAAAACAACAACATTTAGCAATAAGAACAGCATATATCACTAAACTAACTCAAGCAAAGCAAATGGCTGCCCAACATTTGTGCATATATTATCTTATTGAGCTGAGACTCAAACATTTGAATGTGGCCGTTAGTTGCCTTTCTTTGGAGAAGGGGAAAATTGATGCCAAACAGCTCCTCCTTTAAGTTCCTGCAATTCTGCTCAAATATGAGCTTTCTTTCTTTCTATCTTTCTGTCTTTCTGTCTTTCTTATCATTGCATGCACCCTGCAGAGAATACCATTGGTACCCTAAAACTTGGTGCCCTCGCATCATGGAGGGAAAAAAAGCAATTTTTCATAACTTTTAAAAAACCCATTTTTTCCACGTAATAATTCTCTGGAACCAAAGACGGAGATAATGGTAATACAGATGGGAATGGGTGGCTGATTTTTACATTTTGCAGAGTCTACCATCAAGGAGAGTTTTTCCTCCCCCCTCCAGATATATCTGACCTTTGGGAGATTGTCACAGCAGGGAAAATGCGCTCCGTTTTACAGACAGCACACCGTGTCACTTTCCTCCCCATAAAAAGCGTTCCTTTGTGGCATGCCAAAGCGAAGGCAGGAATCTTGGAATTGCCCAAGGTAGGCGAGGGAATCGATCCCACATGAGGGACCATTCCCTTTGCTCAGGCAAGTGGAAAATATCTCTATAACAGGGTGTAAGTGAGAGGGCTTTAGGGCTGACCGCTTCCAAGAAGTGTCCCAGAGAAGTTACCAAAAAAGGGGGTGGGGCCAAGAACTCCACATTGAATGTAGATTGGCCAAATGGGAAAGCCAAAAGAGGCCCAGGACAGAGCGAGGTTGAGAAATACACAATGATCGCTGCCGCTTTTTATGCATTGTATGGGCGCTTTCTTTCTTTCTTTCTTTCTTTCTTTCTTTCTTTCTTTCTTTCTTTCTTTCTTTCTTTCTAAAACTTTCTCATCTCGGTCTATAAATATGCTGGACCCTGTTCCCTTTTGTTTGTTATTGCGTGCCTTAAATTTCATCACCCAGGTTTCGGCGGTGACCAGAGGAGCATTTGCACAGTTAAAACTTATGTGCCAGCTGCGCCCGTACCTTGGGAAGTCTGACTTGGCCACGGTAGTCCACACTCTGGTTACATCCAGGGGCGGTCCTACCGGTAGGCAAAGGACGCCGCTGCGTGGGGCACCATCTGGGTAAAGGGCGCATTCCCCCGCCCGCCATACAGCGTCCGGCCGATGTTCCGTTTTTGGGACTTGTGCGCTCCGACGCTGCGCTGTAGCAAACCTCCCTGCGTGCCAAATAGGGAGTGCTGTGTCTACAGGCTTCTGCGCCTGCGCACAGGAGCTTCTGGGCATGCGTGGAGGGGGGGGGGGATAATGTTTTTTTTGGGGGGGGGGTGCCAAAATAATGTTCACTTACCATTTAAAATTACCTTAGACTGACCCTAGTTACATCCCGTATAGATTACTGCAATGCTCTCTATGTGGGGCTGCCTTTGAAGACTGTTCGGAAGCTTCAATTGGTCCAATGGACAGCAGCCAGGTTGATAACAGGAGCGGCACTCGGGGAGTACACAACTCCTCTGTTACACCAGCTCCGCTGGCTGCCAGTTTGCGACCGGGCACAATTCAAGGTGCTGGCTTTAGCCTTTAAAGCCCTAAACGGTTCTGGCCCAGCCTACCTGTCCGAACGCATCTCACCCTATGAACCATCAAGGTGTTTAAGATCATCAGGAGAGGCCCTGCTCTCAACCCTGCCTTCTTCGCAGACCCGATTGGCGGGGTCGAGAGACAGGGCCTTCTCAGTAGTGGCCCCACGGCTTTGGAAAGCCCTCCCCAGGGACATTAGATTGGCCTCCTCCCTCCTAACATTTCAAAAGAAAGTTAAGACCTGGCTGTTCGAGCAGGCTTTTGCAGATGAAATATAGATGTTTAACTGTGATCACGGAATGATGACAATGAGATGGATAATGATTTCAATGATAAGACGCTGGGAAATGTGTTTTTTTAAAATTTTAATTGCTAATTGTTACTGTATAATTGGTTACTGTATAATTTTTTTAAATTGTATTTTATATTATGGGCATTGACTGCCATGTGTAAACCCCTCGAGTCGCTTTCGGCCAGAGAGGGGCGATATAGAAATATAGCAAATAAATAAATAAATAAATAAATAAATAAATAAATAAATAAATAAAGCCACATTTGGCTTATGGTGATCCTCAGGCAACCCTGTTCTTCTATACATACAATAAAACCTTTCAACGGATGGTAAAAGGTGGTACTGTTTCAAAAAGTATTCTGTAGAAGAATTGTCTATATAGGATGCTACACTGAAATACGAAAACTGGTATTTACATAACATGTCCAGGGCTCTGTTTTTAGTCACAGTTTAATCTTTGCTTAAAACAGTTTCTGTTTTGGCAAAAAAACCAACAGCTTACTCCCTGCACATATTCCTGGCCTTTGGAGAGGGCCTTAACATACTTGCATGTTTACCTGTGTTAGGTGTTAGATGTCTATGCAGGTTGAGCATCCCTTTTCCTAAAGACTTAGAACAGTGTTTCTCAACCTTCCTAATCTGGTGACCCCTTAATACAGTTCCTCATGTTGTGGTGACCCCCAACCATAAAATTATTTTTGTTGCTACTCCATAACTAATTTTACTACTGTTCTGAATCGTAACGTCAATATCTGCACCAAATTTGGCACAAATACCTGATACTCCGTAATTTTAATAGGGGGTTGGGTGGGATTGATTTTGTCGTTTATGAGTTGTAGTTACTGTCATTTATAGTTCACCTATAATCAAAGAGCGTTCTGAACTCCACCAACGATGGAATTGAACCAAACTTGGCGCACAGGACTCCCATGACCAACAGAAAATACTACTGGAATGGTTTGGTGGGCATTGACCTTGAGTTTTGGAGCTGTAGTTCAACTATATACAGAAAGCACTGTGGACTCAAGCAATGAAGGATCTGGACCAAACTTGGCACAGATACCCAATATGCCCAAATGTGAACAGCGGTGGAGTTTGGGGACAAAAGACGTTCCCACACAGAACTCCTATGACCAACAGAAATACTATGCTTTCTGATGGTCTTTGGTGACCCCTCTGAAACCCCCTCGCAACCCCCTCAGGGGTCCCGACCCCCAGGTTGAGAAACACTGACTTAGAGTCATAGAATCCTAGAGTTGGAAGAGACCTCGTGGGCCATCCACTCCAACCCTGTTCTGCCAAAAAACAGGGATATCACATTCAAAGCACCCCTGACAGATGGCCATCCAAAGCCTCCAAAGAAGGAGCCTTCACCATACTCTGGGGCAAAGAGTTCCACTGCTGAACAGCTCTCACAGTTAGGAAGTTCTTCCTCATGTTCAGGTGGAATCTCCTTTCCTGTAGTTTGACTTGGAACCAGAAGTGTTCCGTATTCTGGATTTTGGAATACTTAAATATACAGAACGAGATTCAAAACATAGAATTCACTGAAGTTTTGTATATGCTTT
This sequence comes from Anolis apletophallus, assembly GCA_030556195.1. Classification (NCBI taxonomy): domain Eukaryota; kingdom Metazoa; phylum Chordata; class Lepidosauria; order Squamata; family Anolidae; genus Anolis; species Anolis apletophallus. The sequence continues at coordinate 5,239,637 of JARBWK010000014.1, forward strand.
GGACATGATTTTATTGATCAGCCAATTGACCTTATTAAAGCAGACAATATATAAACATAACATACAGAGCCTATTGGTAATTTTATGCATCATATTTTTTTAGTAATTTTACGTACAAAATGAGGTTTGTGCACATTAAACCAGTGTTTTTCAACCTTTTTTGAGCCACAACACATTTTTTACATTTACAAAATCCAGGGGCACACCACCAACCAAAATGACACAAAATGACACTCTAACACAGTAATCCATAGTTAATATGTTTTAAAATGTATTTATACACTCAGTGGGAAACCTGGGCCTGTTTCGATGAACAGAACATATATATATGACTTCCTCTCACATACTTATACATTGCTATTATGTCATCTCTCAGCCTTCTTCAGGCTAAACATGCCCAGCTCTTCAAGTGGCTCCTGATAGGGCTTGTTCTCCAGACCCTTGAGAAATTTCACCTTGAGTGAAACTTGCTTCCAGATAACTATGGATGTCATGAAGCTGTTATAAACAGTTCCTTGGGGGGGAGGCAACTCTAAAAAAATCCAGTAAAATAGTAAAAAAATAAACATTTCCAAGCGGAGAGGCTCAATTTGTTTCTTGGAAACCTGTGAACGCTTCAGCCTCCTGATGCTCCCAGGTTCGCTCACTGCCCAATTCACCGACGTGGAGCTTCTGGCATTCAGCGGAGCCCTTCCTTTGCCTCGGGGAGGATCTCTGGGGAGGGAAAGAGGGAGAAAGAGCTGCTAGGAGGGGGAAGAGTGCCAATTTCCCACGGCACACCTGCTGATTGCTCACGGCATACTAGTGTGCCACGGCACACTGGTTGGGAAACACTGCATTAAACTATCGCAAAGTCAACGCTGTCAGTATCTCAGCCACCCAGATGGACACTTTTGGAGGAGCATTTTGGATTCCAGGTGAAGGGCACTCAAGCAGTGCCACCTTTAAGAGCCATGGCATTTTTGCAAATTGAGCCACTCACGTTTTTATTTCTTTTCCCTTTCAATCTTGGGTGGCTTTGCCTCTGCATTCCCGCTTTCCACCCTGCTCCTGAAATGGCCGAAATTGTGCAAACATGCCTCGTCAGCTGTGCTAAAATATTCCCTGCGTGCGGCTGCTCAGGTCGCATGAGCAATTTTGAGGTTTGTTTTGGCCGCCTTCCAGGAGAGGTTGCCGCTTGATAAATGGGGGAACGTGAGCTGGCTTTGCAAGGGGCTTTCATCTGTCGTTGCAGCGTGCGCAGCTTAAAGCCTCCCCCCTTCTGGCATTCTGCGCCTGGCCCTCAAAGAAAAGATATATGATCTTTTAGATTATGATAAAATCGCGAGACAGCGGAGAACACGGCGCGTAATGCTGGGTTACTTCAAAGATACAGACGTATATTTCGATCGCTCCGTGGGAAATCAGAAACTTTACTCCAGACAAGCAAAGTCAGTGTGTGTTGTGTTATATAATGCATTTTCTATAGAGGTCTTGAGCTTCTGTATCAGGAGATAAATGGGAGAAAAATAAAGTAGCTGTACAAAAGTCAAAGTATCTATGTGTGCTAGGTCAGTGTTTCCCAACCACTGTGCCGCAGCACACTAGTGTGCCGTGAGCAATCATCAGGTGTGCCATGGAAGAACTGACCACCCCGCCAGGAGTCATCTGGGCAGCCTGCCTCTCGCTTTGTCTCTCCGTCTCTCTCTCTCTCTCTCTCTGGGGCGCCAGCAGGGCCAATCAACGCCGGCCAAGAAGCAAGCCCCGCCTCTCTAAAGGTCTCCCACCCGGCACCACCATGTTTGTTCAGGGCGAAAGTTCCGAGAGAGGGGAAGGGAGGGGGAGGGGCCTCGGCTTCCTGGAGAAGCGCTTGGTTGGAGGCTGAGGAGGGGAGGGGCCGGGTCATTTCCGGAGGAGGCAGAGAGCTTCCGGAGAGGAGCGTTGGGCTTTGTTTTCCTCTCGGCCGCGTGTTTTCCCCTTCTGGCTCAAGATTCCTTCGGGCTTTGGGGCCGAGGCAGCTCCAGGGCCTCCTCCCTTCTTCCTCTCCTGGCCTGGGCTCTGCCTCGGCCTCTCCTGCTCTCAGGCCTCTCCTGCTCTCAGGCCTCCTTCCTTCCTTCCTTCCTTCGCGGCCCGCCTCTCGGCTTCGGAAGGGAGCGGCCTGCCCCTGCACCTCCCTCCCTCCCTCCCTCCCTCCCTCCCTCCCTGAGGGAAACCCAGGTGAGCAGCGGCTTTGAAGCACTGGGTGGTGATGATAGGGCAGCGTCAGCCCAGGCGACCCAGTCCGAAGCACACAAGGCGGGATATCTATGTTGTATTCATCGAAACAGGCCCAGGTTTCACACTGAGTGTATAAATGGACTCAAACAATGTTGGATCAGGACCAAACTTGGCATGAATACTCAATATGCCCAAATATGAACGCAGGTGGAGTTCAGGGGAAATAGACCTTGACATTTAGGAGTTGTAGTTGCTGGGATTTATAGTTCCCCTACAATCAAAGAGCATTCTGAACCCCACCAATGATAGAACTGGGCCAAACTTCCCTCACAGAACCCCCAGGAGGCAAGAGGAGGTCTCTACTTGGGGAAAGGGAGATGGGCCTTCCCAATGCATAGAGAGGGAGAGACCAAGTAGACGACAGGTGGGGAGGGGGGTGTTTGTAATTTTGTGCCTTTATCAAGATAGGTTTCTTAGGGTTTTTATACTTCAACACACCAGACTCCCCCCCCCCCCCACCTTCCTGGAGGTTCCAGTTTCCCACGGCACACCTGAGGATGGCTCACGGCACACTAGTGTGCCCCGGCACACTGGTTGGGAAACACTTCTCTATATTAACATGTTATTAATATATTAATATTTGCCCAGGGGAGGCCCAGATGGTTTTTTTTAAATGTTTGGCCATCTTTGTGGGAGGCTTCTTTCATGTCCCCGCATGGGAGGCTGGAGCTGACAGAGAGAGCTTATCTGCGCTCTCCCCGGATTCGAATCTCCGACCTGTCAGTCTTCAGTCCTCCCGGCACAAGGGTTTAACCCATTGTGTCACTGGGGGCTCCTACATACATATATTCCTAGTGAAATACATCTTTGTAGAGTGGAATTTGTGGTCAAAAGATGGAGTCATGGCAGCTAAGTAAGGATTTATTCACAAAGGATGGGGCCGCCATCCAGAATTACTTACTGATTGGGGTAGCTATATATCGTTCCCTTGTATCAGAGGCAATCTGTCTCTTTTGCTGCTGGGAAATGCTAGATAGAGGGTGCAGCTTCGTTCTTATCTTGCTGGCAGGCTTTCCTTAGGCAAACGAGGAACTGTGGAAACAGAGCGCAGGACCCGATAGATCTGATCCAACGTGGCTTTTCTTATGATCACATTATTCTCTCTAATTGCATCACTGGGCGAGGGAAATGCCTATTGGAACAAGCCATCAGTGCCATGGTTCCCAGCAAGATTGCTCTTTCCAACACGTTGCCAAGTGTTTGTCCAATCCGTGTTTCAGCTCAAGCCAATGGCTCCGTTTCAGCCCATAATGTATTCCTCTCTGGCAGCAGGAAGAAAAACTGTGGGAAGCACGCAGAGACTTGCCGAGGGACTTTCTTGGATGAAGATCGAATATAGATAAGGTGATTGGTCAGTGGGAAGCCGGTGCCAAATCTGAGAAGCTTATCTTAGGATAGTTGGACCATGACCAATAAGTCCCATCTGAAGAGATGGAAGAAGGAGGAAGACAGGGTCTTGGAAACTAGTTGGCGCTTGTAACACGCAGAGACAGACTTTCTAATAAGCATCATTCCAGATCCAGGTTTCTGAGAACTTCATTGAAGCTGCATCACAATGAATGCATTTTATGATGGCACTCAAGTCAATGGTCAGGAGGAGATTCCACTGGACCAGTCTAGATCAATACTTAGGCGACTTTGGAAATGTTATGTTTGTTTGTCCATGTATTTTACTTTAGCTGATTGTGTCAGTCCTATGGTTTCTGCACATTGTCTTAACCATGAATCAAAATTTATTTATTTACTTATTTGTTTATTTATGACATTTTTATTTATTTATTTATTTTATTATTCATTCTTGTATGCTGCCACTCCCCGAGGGCTCGGAGGGCTCACAAAGACAGCATAAAACAACATAAAACAGATAAAACAGCAAATAAAATTAACTAAGATTAAACTAAACTAAGCAGAATTACAGAATCAGCAGTCAAATGCCAGCTTGAAGAGATGGGTTCTGCAAGCCCTGCGAAAAGAGGACAAATCTTGCAGGGCACGCACTTCAGCTGCAAAGTGTTCCAAATACTTGGTGCCGCCACAGAGAAGGCTCTATGTCGTGTAGATGCCAGACGGATGGTTTTAAAACTGGGCACTTCGAGGAGGTTTAGATCTTCGGAACGGAGCAATCCCTGGGGTTGATAGGGGGTGAGACAGTCCCTTAGATCAGTGTTTCCCAACCAGAGTGCCGTGGCACACTAGTGTGCCATGAGCGATCATCAGGTGTGCCATGGGAAATTGGTGAACTACAACTTCCAAACTCAAGGTCAATTCCCAAGCAAACCCTTTCAGTACTTTCTATTGGTAATGAGAGTTCAATATGCCAAGTTTGGTTCAATTCCATTGTTGCAAGAGTTCAGGATGCTCTTTGATTGTGTGTTAACTATAAATCCCAGAAACTGTAACTCCCAAATGTCAAGGTCTATTTTCCCCAAACTCCATCTGTGTTCACATTTGGGCATATTGAGTATTCATACCAAGTTTGGTCCTGATCCAACATTGTTTCAGTCCACAGTGCTCTCTGGATATAGGTGAACTACAACTCCAAAACCCAAGGTTAATACCCACCAAACTCTTACAGCATTTTCTCTTGGTTGTGGGAGTTCTGTGTGGGAAGTTTGTGTCTTTCTGCCATTCCTGCCAGGATATCTATGTGGTGTTCATCAAAACAGGCCCAGGTTTCACACTGAGTGTAGAAATACATTTAAAAACATATTAACTATATGTATGACTGTGTTAGAGTATCATTTTGTGTCATTTTGGTTGGTGGTGTGCCCCAGGATTTTGTAAATGTAAAAAATGTGCCGCGGCTCATAAAAGTTGGGAAACACTGATCTAGAATGTATTAGTTTTACTTCAGTATATACTTTTGAACATAAACTTCTGACTACAATTCTGTGCCACCCTGTGGAGTGGAAGCCTATCCTAGCTCAGCACATGTAAGTTTCTGCAGGTTATGAAGTTTACTTTTGGCACTCTGCGATAGTTCTTTCAGGCAATTCCTTGCTCGTTCTAGCATGAGACTGGCTCCAAATCCATTCATCCTTCATTTCCTTCTTGCCATTTTCTTCCTTCTAGCCGGGTAGTAAAAGCACTCTCCCACAGCGTCATGGCTTGTAAATCCCAATTCTCAAACTCAAAATGCTCTTTCTATCCAATACCTGTTTCTATCCAATCTAACTAGCTGTTTCTCCCTTCCTCGCTCTTGGCGCAGGACTCCAATAGAGTGCAATGGAGGCAGCTCTGTGTGTCATAACGCTTCATATATTTTTATAGAAAGTATAGGCGGAGTGAGGCGTCCCTCGAATTTTCAGGGGCAGGCTTTCTTTCTAAATAAAACATTCTGAAACCACAATTCGTATTTGGAGACACCAATTGGACAATTACAATTCAAAGAAAACATAGCACAATTTCCTAAAACAAAACAAGGAAGCATGACAGCCAACTCATTCTGGCTTTGTAGCAGCAGCAGCAGGAGTTTGGCAGGAGGGGGGGGGGACGGGGGAGAAGAGAAGTTTTTACCGCGGCACACCAGGTGATTGCTCACTGCACACTAGTGTGCCGCAGAACAGCGGTTGGGAAACACTGTTCTAGATAGAAAAGGTCTTGGAGCTCTCTAGCTTACTACGTACATCCCATCTTACAAGAAAGGAAAAGGGTAAAAAGTTTTTTTTAAAGGGTCCATGCAGCTACATTTTGCCTACAGAGAGGCAAAATCCGTCCACATTGTAAGGAAGAAAAGGCAGAAGAAGTCTGGAATATGGCAAATGGCCACATGGCCAGCCCAGGGCAATAACACTTGAAAAGGAAGTTCCCTCACAGAATTCCATTGCTACATCATCAAAAGGGGAGGAGCCAGTGGCAAGGAGGAAGAGTAAAGGCAAAGCCCTTTCTGGAAAAACATGCCTAGCAATGTGGGGAAGGAATCCCACGGCCTAATCCTGTCCCTAGTCTACATACTCATTGGGGTCTGGAAAATTGATGACACAAACAGGCCCGGATTAACACCTTTTTGCGCCCTAGGCCACACTTTGGAATTACGCCCCCTTTAAGCCAACCTCTACCGCACCCCCCCCCCCACACACACACACATCCTTTCATCCGCTCGTCCCCCTTAGGGCCCCGCATCCAGCTCTCCCGGTGTCACCCCACTAGGTCCGCCACAGGAGTTTCCCTCTCGACAGGCACTATGGATGCAGGCATGGGGGGAGGAGCCTCCTCCCCGATACTGGGGCTTGAGGCACTTGGCTCCTACCCGGTATCGGGGATTGCGCATGCGTTGTAGTCAGCAGCTGTACCGATACCGGGGCTTGTCACGTGGGGCTTCTCTCCTGTACTGGGGTTTGCACATGTGCCGCACAACTCTCCTCCTTGTGTTGGAGGAGGAATACCAGCTTTCATGGTGTTAGGGCATGCGCAGACTGCGTAATGGAGTTTCCTGTACTTGCACGGAAGGAGCCAGCAAGTGGATGCTGTCGGCATCGAGGGAGTTAATTGTTCCTCCTGTCGACATTAGTGTCGAGAGCCCCTGCGCATACGCTGTTTGTGCAATAATAGCAGAGACAGGACTGGTATTCAGGAAGGGGCAAGGGCAGCACCGAAAAGGAGGAGCTCTGGTATCCTTCCTTCCTCATCTCCATGCGCGTTGCGTTTTTATTTTTTTCAACGTTTTTATTATTATTATTTTTGGTCCCTGATCTGCCCCCCATTGGCTTGCACCCCTAGGCCATGGCTTATGGGTAATCCTGGCCTGGACACAAGAGACTTGTGCAGTCCAGGGATGAAACCCAACAAAACATTGACTTTTAAAGTACAGTGTATATGCATTTAATAAACTTGGTTCATGGGAGTCTCGGTTTTTCTCAAGCCAGCCTTCAGTGGGGTTTAGGACTGAGTTTTCTGATTTACACAGCATTTGTTTTACAGCATCAATCGTAATCGGCCCATTGGCGCTGCCAGGTTTTGCCGAAAGCATGGGGTCAGTATCGCGTGCCTTGCAACGGTCAAGCAGCTTTGCAAAACGTCCTGCTTTCCTTTAAACAGAAAAATGAATAATCCTTACGATCCCATGGAAGAAACAAGATACTACTGGTTTTACTCCTCAAATTCTCCTGAGTTTCTTTAACCCGCCTTGATTTAAAAGCCACTGACAAGTCTGCTATAATTCTGCCAGCATCTGCATCCATATTTTAATATATTTTTATATTAGCAATTGCCTAATAATGTGGGAACTTGCTACTGAAGAAACCCAACACAGAGCAGCAAATAAGACTGTAAAGTGACCTCAATTCTTCCAGAGCAAAAACAAAACTACTAATTCATTATCTCTACTAACAAAGCTTCTGACAAAAAAAAGTCTGTCCTGGGATGCATTGTGGAGAATTTCAATAGAAAGGAGGTAACCATGCAAATGAACAAAATCTGGGTACCAGTATTTTTTAAAACTCCAAAATAAGGACAGTAAATAAATCGCAACACTCAGAAAATGGAAATTTCAGTCAGGAAACAATCAAGGCCAACTAACACCTCCCAACAATGGATTCCCCCAGGCAGAAAGCAGCCAGGCTTTAAAGCTGCAAGGCTTTGTTGTTTATTAGTTCAGTCACTTCCGACTTTGTGGCCTCATGGACCAGCCCATGCCACAGCTCCCTGTCGGCCATCACCAGCTCGGTTTTGCATCTAGAACAGTGTTCCTCAACCTTCCTAATGCCGCAACCCCTTAATACAGTTCTTCACCTTGTAGAGATATTATATTATTTTTGTTGCTACTTCAGGACTGTAACTTTTCTACTGTTACGAATCGTAATGTAAATATCTGATATGCAGGATGTATTTTAATTCACTGGATCAAATTTGGCACAAATACCCAATATGCCCAAATTTGAATATTGGTGTAGTTGAGGGGATTGATTTTTGTCATTTGGGAGTTGTAGTTGCTGGGATTTATAGTTCACCTACAATCAAAGAGCATCCTGAACTCTTGCAACAATGGAATTAAGCCAAACTTGGCACACAGAACTCCCATGACCAACAGAAAATACTGGAAGGGTTTGTTGGGAATTGACCTTGGGTATTGGAGTTGTAGTTCACCTACATCCAGAGAGCACTGTGGACACAGACAATGATTGATCTGGTCCAACCTTGGCCGAAATACTCAATATGCCCAAATGTGAGTAAGATTGGAGTTTGGGGAAAATAGACTTTGCTGTTTGGGAGTTGTAGTTGCTGGGATTTGATTGTTCGCCTGCAATCAAAGAAAATTCTGAAACCCACCAATGATAGAACTGGGCCAAACTTCCCACACAGAAACCTGGCTCCCTATCTGTCCCGTGACGACCCGTGATCCAGGCCACGGTCATCTCAAGACTTGACTACTGTAACGCTCTTTACATTGGCCTACCCCTGACGGTGATCCGAAAACTTAAACTAGTGCAGAATGCTGCGGCCCGACTGCTCGCAGGGGTATTACACTGGTTCTCCAGGGTCTGCACTGGTTACCTGTTGAATTCCGAATCACTTTCAAGGTATTAGTCTTCACTTTTAAGGCCTTATATGGTCTGGGGCCGGTGTACTTAAGGGATTGTCTGTTCTCATATAATCCCCCGAGATCTCTACGGGCAGAGGACCAGAACCTCTTAGATATTCCCAGTGTGAAATCCTTCTGCCTGACAACAACTCACCGAAGGGCTTTTTCCATCATCGCCCCAGTCGTATGGAATGCCTTGCCACCTGAGACTCGGGCCTTGCGAAGCTTGACCACCTTTCGCAAAGCATGTAAAACCTACCTATTTAGGCAGGCCTTTGAGTCTGGAATTCAATTCTGTTTTAAATTGGTTGTTTTTATCTAGCACAGTTTTATTGTTTTTATTTATTATTTATTTATTTACTTCATTTATATTCCGCCCTTTTCAGGGGACTCAGAGCGGATTACAGTACATATACTTGCAGACAATCCCTGCAGTCCAACATATACATATATTGACGAACAAAGACGAACAAAGACGAACAAAGAGGAAATTTTCTGGCAAACTTCTGACAAACTTCTGGCCACCAGGGGGAGCTGACGTACTCCTCATATCTCTCAGCATTTTCCAGTTTCCCTTGTTGTTCTTCCGCATTCCTTTCAGCGATTCCTGGAGTTCTTTATGGCCTCATAAATCAGTCAAAATTCGACTCCCCACTTAATGTGGTACCTTTATCTCCTACTTGACAAATGAACTGTCTTTCGGGCTGCAAAGGTCGGCAGCAGGCTACACTTAAGGTCGGGCACCCACCCGACCGGGCAGGCCTCAAACTCATGACCTACAGGTCAGAGAGATCTTATGCAGCTGACACTTAGCCAGCTGCGCCACTTCCCAGTGCATGGCTTACTGTCACAATGCAGGGTCTCGGCCCAGCCCCTTAATCACACACACAGAGACATTAATCAGCTAACTATTTATTGAATAATAAAAAACAGGTGAAAAGGTAAATTGTCCATAAAAGTATCAAAAGATCAATCAATTGGTTAAAAGTTCTGAAGTCAATCCAAAGGCAAAAGCTTGGGAAAAGTTCCGCAAAAGCAATGCGGATCAAAGCAGACTTGGTCCGTGGCAATTCAAACAAGGCAAAGTTCAAGGAATCAAGGCCCAAGAAACTTCTTGGTAAAACACGAGCCCCAGTCCTGGCTCCGTGGATCTTCACTCGCTTCACTCCCTTCAGATCAGAAGTGGCCGAGCAACTGAGGATCCGTCCCCGCGATCCTATACTTAATCCCCTTGGCGAGGTCTCACGGCGCCTAGGCTTCTGCGCCAATCTGTGCTACGAGACCCAACGCTCCTTTGGCGCTCTAGGCTTCGGTGCCATTCCTCCTACTGGACTCGATGCTTCGTCTCCTATCAAAGCTCCTTCCTTGCCTCCCAGCACCTGGGTCGCTATCTTCGTGAGAGCCGGACTCCCTTTCAGCTTCCATGGGCTCATCCCCCGCTGTCTCCCTGACCCTTTCTTGCGAACCGAAACCACCTGGTCTCTCATACTGATTTTCTGAATCAGGAGAATCAGTGTCGGCCTGACCTTCCCAGCCCTCATATCCATCCGGCCAGCCATCATCCCATTCCAAACTGTCTGTAGGAGATGAAGGCCCAGCTGCCTCATCGGCCCCATCATCAGAATCTATCTCCATTGATTCTAAAGCAAGTGGGACCCCCGGGGCAGCCCCCTGCCCCCCGGCACGAATGAGAACTGGGTTGCTACACTTACATGGCTTACCTACAAACCTCCCCGAGCCGCCGGGAGTGGCGGTGTAGAAGTCCAAGAAATTAATAATAAATAAATAATAAATAAATAAATAACCAACAGAAAATACTGTGTTTTCTGATGGTCTTTGGTGATCCCTCTGACACCCCCTCGTGACCCCCCCCCATGGGTCCCAAACCCCAGGTTGAGTAACGCTGTTGTAGTGGGACTCAGCAACCACAAAGAAAACAAAGGTCTTCATACTTACGTATGTGCTGATTATAATGCGTGGGTAAAGTAACTTGCCTTCCTTCTACAGATATCTAAGGCAGCAAAATTAATAGCAACCTGCTTGCCCATATTGAGTCCCTGTTATGAGTAAGGCAGAGTAAGTCGTATATTGTGAGAGGGATAAACGGTATGTGTCTCGATCATTCAGCTTCATCTGCTGCTCACAGAGTGGGACCAGCCTGGGAGTGTTGCATTGCATTCCATGTGACTCACGCAGGATGAGTCAATGGGCAGAAATGCGCAGAAGTCTCCGCATCCTTGGCCTTGACGCTTTGGTGGTCCGTCCTTTCTGCTATCTAATAGAATTCAAAACAAAACTGGCCCTTAGAAAACCCATCTCCCACTCCATATCAAACTTGTTTGGGTTACTCCTAAAGTTGTGTGCTTTATTTTTGCGCGGAGAAATAGTTTGGTAGATATAAAAGGGGAAAAATAATAATGTATATAATAACTTGAAAAAAATCCTTTTCTCTTTCACCCTGATCATGTCTATCTCAGCCAAGCCTGGTCCGTGGTGCCTGAGAAAGTTTAGGGCTGTCACACCCGTGGGGCGTCTGTTTAATCGCACATAATTTAGCCAGCGCTCCGGCCTCCACAGCCCAGACTGGAATCCTCTCTCGCGCCTTGCTTTGACGGGTCAGTTTCATTGTCGTGTTTCCCTTGGCCCAAAGCCTTGCGCTGCAATCATCTCTGCAAATAAACAATGCTTCGTCTTTGAGGGGGAGTTCAAAAGGCTTCCCTTCTCTCTTGGGCAATCCCTTCAAGGTTGCAGCGCGATGTCCTGCGGCACAAAAGGTCACCCGTCCAGCAGAAGGAGGGACGATCCGTTCTTCCTGCCCTTGGTTAACTCCCCTTGGGCCAAGGAAGACAAAGCACAAGTGCAGAGCTTCTCCTTAAAAGTGTGCCTGTGATCACATTGGGGGTCTTGTCTCTCGGCATTACTTCGCGAACGAAGATTCTGAGGAAGGACTCATCCCACGCTTTTTACAAGTGCGTTGATGACTAAAAAGGCCAATCTGAGATAGGCAAGTCCGGTTGCAGAAAGCACAGCAGAAAGTCTCCTTGGGTGATGTTGTTTCCAAGTTGCGGTTCTTTCTGCGTTGTCATTTCTCTTCAAGACCGATTCAGCGTGTCTTCTCAAAAGAGGCCGCAGCATTGTGGATAGTGCCTCTCCATGCCTCCCGATGTGAGGCCAGGGTGGACCATTGCTGGTGATCAATCTGGCCGAGCCTGAGATGTTATTTCAGGGAGTGCTTATATCTCTTTTTGGGGGCGCCCTTCTTGCGCTGACCCGTGGCAAGTTCACCATAGAGTAGTATCTTTGGGAGGCGGTGGTCCTCCATCCTAGAGACGTGCCCTGCCCAGCGCAGCTGTGTTCTCAATAGCATGGCCTCAATGCTGTTGACCCCTGCTTGCTCAAGGACAGCAACATTAGTCACATAGTCGGTCCGGTGTATATTTAGGATTGTGCGAAGACAGCGCTGATGGAAGCGTTCGAGGAGTCGTAGGTGTTGGCGATAGGTGACCCATGTTTCAGACCCATAGAGGAGAATAGACAGTACAATAGCTCTGTGCACACTGATTTTGGTGCTTTACCTCAGGTGCTTGTTGCTCCAGACTCTTTTGTGAAGCCTTCCAAATACACTATATGTCTTTGATAATCTGTGATCTATCTCTTTATCAATCTTGGCGTCTGAAGAGATGATGCTTCCCAGGGAGGTGAACTGGTGAACGGACTTCAGCACAGATGTGCCTATGCTGACGTGGGGATGATGGTGTTCTTCCTGTGGTGCGGGCTGGTAGAGGGAGTCTTGCATTGATTTACAATATATACAGTACATGCTGTATATCTTTCTCTAAAATATTTCCCATCGTGGAAAGGTACAACATCCTCAAAATGATTTGCACAGAGTCGCAAGCATTGAGCCCAAGCTACTATAACAGGAAGAAGGCATTATGATTCAGTGCCTTCAAGTCAACTTTAGCTGACCCTATGAATGAGAAACCTTTAGCTCAGTCTATCTTCAACAATCTTACTTAGTTCTTGCAAAGTCAACAGCTTCCTTCATTGAATCTTTCCACTCCTACTGCTTCCTACTTCCTACTGTCTTCTCTAGTGAGCCCTGTCTTCTCATGATATGGCCAAAATACAATAGCTTGTAAACAGCAAAGGACGCTGGAGTCCCCAATGCATACAATTCAATACAACATAAATCAAGTCCTAAGTAGGAAAAACCGTCAGTGGCCGGGAGCATCAAGGAGAGACAGGCGCAACTGCGCAGGCGCCTTTGGATCGCAACGTCAATAAAGCGGAAAAGACAAGACGTAGAATGGTTTTCAAACATGGCATTTTGGACTTCAGCTCCCAGGCATTTTGGACTTCAGCTCCCAGGAGCCTTAGCTGACTCTGCCCACTATCACGAATTCGAATATTAATATTGTGCTATACTAATAATTACAATAGATTGTATGGACACATAATATTGATCATAATATTGTCATACAATATAATAAAAATACAATATAACAATAGAATAATGATATATTTTATATTACATGTAATATTACAAACAATATTGCAGTATAGTGATATTGTACAAAATAGTAATATATAATATTTTATTTTACTTTATTTTGGGTTATTTGCGTTTTATAGGAGTAATGAAAATATTTAGTAGAGGATAATTTTATTTAAATAAATAATTTTATTTATTATTTTATAATAATATAATAGAATGTTATTATATTATAATGTCAATATATTATAATATAATTATATTGTAATGTAGTATAATATAATTATGATATAATATAGTATGAGTATGGTATAATATATTGTATATACATTGATACAATATAATACTACTAATGGTATTGTGATATTATAATTGTATATTTGTTTTACATGGGGGGGGGCGCCAAAATAATGTTCGCTTACCATTTAAAATTACCTTAGTCCGGCCCTGGTCCTTCCTCTGGGCCCGTGCCCCATCTCTCTCCCTGGCCTGGATTTTCCTATTTGCCTCACCATCCATTTCCCTCTCTACTTCTCCCAGTTCTCCCAGTTCCCAGTAAGGCAGATAGGCAGGTTCGGTAGTGGGTGATCAGGCCACGGATCTCTAATGGCAGCTCCAGCCCAGACAGGATTGCTTTGTGATTTGTCACTTGGGCGTCCAGCTGATGGCTCTGTTTTTGATGCCAAACATGCTTTTACCTGTCACAGGTATGACATCTATATAATAGTAGGTATGTGAATACATAAAAACATTTGTCTGTTCGAATGCAATGTTGTGTCAAAATTTTGAATCAACCAGTGAAGTATTTTGGGAGATTTGAGTAATTCACAAATGGACGTTTACATGTTTATTTATATAGATGCACTGGATGTACAAAGCAACTTAATCAGAAACGCAGTTGTTTGGGAAACTGCTTTCCCATTAACATGCTCTCGAGGCTCACAGAATTGTCTCTGCAGAATCTTCCTTTTCTTTTGGGCGAGATTTGTCGTCATGGTAACTGTTTTGGAAAATTGGGAGAAAAATTAAAAATGCACGGTGCATGCTCAGCTGTTATCCATTGCATTTCATGCGAGTTGAGAACAAAGGAAGCCCAGATGTGTTCGAGGTTTGGCTGTAATCCCGCAGCATCCCATGCCTATTCAATATTCCCCATGACCAAGGAACGTATGGCTCTCCAGGTGCTGTTGGACTGCCACTCCCATCACCCCTCACTGTGCGCTGCCCTCTTGCCATTGCAATTCATCAAGCAGAGATCCCAAATATTTGTTATCCTGGTCCCATGCTATCACTTTTTTTCAAATGTATAGTACAAATACCAGCAGTAAGGCCAGTACTTTACATTTGTACCAGATGATAAATGTGTGTGTGTGTGTGTGTGTGTGTATATATATATATACACACACACACATACACACACACACACACACACACGAGGATGGGTCAATAAGTCTGTGACTCTTTGAATTTCCCGCCTCTTCACTGAAAGGGCAACACTGCTCCTGTCAACAGACATCTGCCAGTTGACTCATGTCAAAATTTGAACAAGCTGCGTCATATAGTTTGTGTTTGACATCAATTGATAGCAGACTACCACCTGATTTGAGGAGAAAATGGAAAAAAGTGAATTTTGTGTGCTCATTAAGCATTATTTTTTGCGGAAAAAAACCATCCCTCAAACCAAGGCTAAGCTTGATAAATACTATGGGGACTCTGCACCATCAATTTCAATGGTTAAAAAGTGGCTGACTGAATTTGGTTGTGGCCGTACAAGCACGGAAGATGCCGAACGTTCTGGACGCCCAGTTGAGGTCTCGACACCCGAAACAATTGAAAAAAATTCACGATCTGGTGTTGGCCGATCGGAGATGGAAAGCGCGAGAGATTGTGGAAGCCAGAGGCCTCACACATGGCTCAGTGGTTTCAATTTTAAATGATCACTTGGGTATGAGAAAGCTTTCTGCAAGATGGGTGCCGCGTTTGCTCTGTCGACCACAAACGCAATCGTGTGACAATTTCGCAGGAGTGTTTGGCGTTGTTCTACCGCAATATGGAAGAGTTTTTGCACCGTTTCGTAACCGTGGACGAAATGTGGATCCACCACAACACACCAGAGACCAAACAGCAGTCAAAACAGTAGGTTTCTCAGGGTGAATCGGCGCCAAAGAAGGCCAAGGTGGGTTTGTCAGCCAATAAAGTCATGACAACCGTTTTTTGGGATGCACGCGGTATAATCCACATTGACTACCTTCAAAGGGTAAAACAATCAATGGCAAATATTATGCCAACTTATTGGGTTGATTTAATGAGGATTTGAAAAAAACCCACAACAACTGCATTTGGCCAAGAAAAAGGTTTTTTTGCACCAGGACAATGCAAGGGTGCACACATGTGCAGTTGCCATGGCAACAATCAATGAATTGGGATACACATTGCTCCCTCATCCGCCCTATTCTCCGGATTTAGCCCAGAGAGACTATTTCTTTTTTCCAAACCTGCTGAAATGGCTCGGCGGAAAGAAATTTGACTTCCGACAATGAAATCATCTCACAAACAAATACCTATTTTGATGACCTCAACAAATCTTATTTTTTGGAAGGGATAAAAAAATTGGAAAAAGTTGGACAAAGTATATAGAGCTCAAAGGAGACTACGTTGGAAAATAAAACGATTTTTTTATCCAAAAATCTATGTTTCATTCAAAAAGTCACAGACTTATTGACCCGCCCTCGTACAACAGGATAAAACACAAGTCACCGAAAAATCACTGGTTGCAGGTTATTTTAACTGAATGAGAGCGCCTATTTTACTCTTCTAAAATCTACAATGCGTTTAAATTGCATTGTAAAACCTTATTATTTTTATTGTCGACGTTTATTTATATAGCACAATCAATGTATATGGTGCTTTACAAGTCAAACAACCCAAAACAGTGGTCTTGCCAAAGGCATGCAATCTGAAATACTGTATATGCTTATACACGCAGACACACAGGGGGAAGGAAGGAATAATAAAACGTAAATACTATACAATACACTCGTCAAACAAATTACCCCTATAAAATACTAAAAATACAATATAATGAAAATCAAACTGACCGATATATGTCATCAAAATATACACGATTCTAAGATAATATTAAGCTGAAACTCCAAAAGCTTTTTTGTGGAGGAAAAGGAATGTTTTGAATTGAGATTGAAAAATAATGGGGAAAGGATCCACAAATGTTTGGAGAGGCAATTCCAAGAGTTTGTAAAAAAGGACAATGCCAAGCCAAGAAAGAGGGAACCCTGGGTTGGATAATTAGCCTAGGATTCCTAGAAGTATTTATTTACCGTATCAGGAGCAAAGCAAGGGTACAGTTGTTATGCTTTAAAAAAAACCCCATAAAGTTAAAAAAAAACTTGACATGATGCTAAATGTCCTTTGACCAGTAGCTGGCCACTTGGCGTGCCTCTGGTGTCACTATGAGAAGGTCCTCCATTGTGTATATGGCAGGGGTCAGGTTGCATTGTAGTAAGTGGTCTGTGGTTTGCTCCTCTCCACACTCAAATGTCTTGGACTCCACTTTATGGTCCCATTTCTTAAGGTTGGCTCTGCATCGCGTGGTGCCAGTGCGCAGCCTGTTCAGCGCCTTCCAAGTCACCAAGTCTTCTGTGCACAGGAGGGAATCTCTCATTGGGTATCCGCCGTGGATTGAGGTTCCAGGTTTTAAGCTGCTGCTTTTGGACTCTGGCTTGCTGAAGTGTTCCTGCGAGTAACCGTAGATCTTAGAAAACTGTTTTTTGATTTAAGGCAGGGGTGCTCAAGATGGTGAGCGCGATCGACCCGGTGATCTTTGGGCCTCATCCGGGTGATCTTCAGGCCCTCACCCGGTCAATGCGCGCTCCCGCACGCACACGCTCCCGCCACCACCTTCCTCTGCCCTGCCATAGGCAACAGAGGAGGAAGAGACCCCCCACGCCCTCCTTGCTGCCTCTCTCTCGCCCCGATCCATGGATCCGGGTGAGAGAGGGCAAGGAGGAGCGTGCAGACGCCTCCCGAGGCGCTCCGCTCGCCTCTCTCTCGCCCGGATCCATGGATCGGGGCGAGAGAGAGGCTGCGAGGAGCGCGCAGGGGGCCTCCTCCTCTGTTGCCTATGGCAGGGTGGCGACAGAGGAGGAGGAGGCCCCCCATGCGCTCCCCTCGCATCTCTCTCGCCCGGATCCATGGATCGGGGCGAAAGAGAGGCAGCGAGGAGCGCGCGGGGGGCCTCCTCCTCCTCTGTCACCTATGACAGGGCAGTGACAGAGGAGGAGGAGGCCCCCATGCGCTCCCCTCGCATCTCTCTCCCGGATCCATGGATCGGAGTGAGATAGAGGCAGCGAGGAGCGGGGGCCTCCTCCTCCTCTGTCGCCTATGGCAGGGCGGCGACAGAGGAGGAGGATGCCCCCCGCGTGCTGCCCTCGCATCTCTCTCGCCCGGATCCATGGATCCGGCGAGAGACAGGCGAGGGGAGCGCGACGGGGGGCCTCAAGAGGTGCCATGGATCGGAGCGCCTGCCCCCCCCCCCCGATCCGGTGAGCAACTAAGTTAATAAGAAGCCGCCCGCATGCCCGCTGCAAGTGATCTTCTCAACTTGGTTGCTCAAAAGTAGCTCGCATGCTGAAAAAGTGTGAGCACCCCTGATTTAAGGCATTGTCATGCTGGCTGATACCTGAACAGAGGATGGGCTGAAGATGTCAGTGCCTTTCATTATTGGCTGTTACTTCCTGGCCGGTGTCAGGTAGTGCAATACCGGCTAAAAATTGGGCCAGACTTCCCGCACTGAGCTACCATGCCTTGAAGGGACTCGTTGGCGTAGCCTCCCTCCAGCCTGACATGCTCTTCCTCGCCCGCACATGCGCACGACGCGGCCATGTGCCAAGCACGCCTGCTCTCCCCTCCATGCTTGGTTGAGAAGCCGGCCAGTGACAGTGGAGGAAGCCTTCTGATGGGATGATTCACTGTCTGTTTCCAAAAAAAGGACAGGCAGAGAGTTCTTCAGCCTTCTCTGCCAAAGCGGTTCCTAAGACCATCAGAAATATGTGTTTTCTGGTGGTCTTTGGCGACCCCTCTGAAACTCCCTTCGCGACCCCCACAGGGTTGAGAAATGCTGTCCTAGACTATAGTGGTTCCCAAACCTTTTGTGGAATGATTCCATTTCCTTAAGTTGGCGTTCTTGCTTTATGAGCTGAAAAGCAAACTGTCTTAATCATGTGTGCCATGTCATCCTCACCAATGGTTGAGTCATCTAAGTTTTCTCATGCTTGACGGGTAACGCTATATGTTTCCGTAACCCTTTGGCACCCCACCGCACTATCTCCATACCATGCAGGCTGCCTTGAGAGGACAATTAATCCTTGAATGTCAAAGGCAAGCGCCCCATTCTTCCATCACCAAACGCTGCTGGTTTCTGATGGTTGCGAGGAGGGCCTCCATCGCCAGGGACGTTGGCCCCGCAATCAAAGGCATTCTTTGTCAACACGGCGTGCTAGGGGTGGGAGGGCAGCTTTGTGTGGGCCCCTGGAAAGAACACAGTAAATGTCACTAGGAGCAAAGTGCAATTATCCAAATGACCGAATGTGTGCATTATGGTGGGAATTAACACTGCGGCAAAGTTTGAACTCTGAGCAGAAATACCAAGGGTCGCCAAAGGTTCATGCCATTGTGGGTGCTTTGCAAACATTGCCTGCGACTTGGTCCTCCCTCCAACACGAAGCTTGCGCATTTCTTAGCATAAGAAGTGACAGTAACTCAGGGGTGCTCACACTTTTTCAAGATGATCTACCTACCCACTACAAAAATGTAAAATATATAACTATTTTCAAATTTATTAAGGATTCTTTGTATGTATGGCCATCCAGCCATAATAATAATAATAATAATAATAATAATAATAATAATAATAACCATCTCTAGTCCAAGGACCTTCTGCCTTCATGCAGCAAAATCACAATCAAAGCACCTCAGACAGATGGTCACCCAGCCTCTGTTTAAAAGCCTCCAAAGAAAAAAAGCCTCCACCACACTCTGAGGCAGAGAGTTCCACTGCTGAACAGCTCTCACTGTTAGGAAGTTTTTCCTCATGTTCAGAGGGAATCTCCTTTCTTCTAGTTTGAAGCAATTGATTTTGTCATTTGGGAGTTGCAGTTGCTGGGATTTCTAGTTAACCCACAATCAAAGAGCATCCTGAACTCCACCAATGATGGAATTTAACCAAACTTGGCACACGGAACTCTCATGAGACCAACAGAAAGTACTGAAAGGGTTTTCTGGGCATTGACCTTGAGTTTGGGAGTTGTAGTTCTCCTACATCCAGAGAGCACTGTGGACTCAAATAATGATGGATCTGGACCAAACTTGGCATGAATCCTCAATACGCCCAAATGTGAACACTGGGAAAATTTGGGGGAAATAGACCGAAACATTTGGGAGTTGGAGTTGCTGGGATGTATAGTTCATTTACCTTGCGGAGCAGAGTCATGCCGTGCCAGCTGGCAGCGAGGAGGGCGGCAAGGAAGTGTTCCAGGGCCTCCTCGCCCAGGCAGGGGCTTCGCTACCTCCCTTCGCTGCCTCGCATGAGGGGCAGCGCAAAGCCGCTTGCTGCCCAGGACCAATCTCCTCACCTGCAAGCAATGGAAGCAGGCGAGGGGAGAAGGAGGGCAGAGGGAAGGAGGGGGCGCCGCGAGAGAAGGAGCGCCATCCAGCCACACCCCTCTCATTCCCACCAAAAGGTAGGGAAAATGGGCGCGCGTGACATCACGGCGGCGGCGTGACATCACGCGCGCCAGTTTCACCACTCTTTTGGCGGGAACGAGAGGGGTGTGGCTGGCTGGCGCTCCTTTTCTCACCCCCTCCTCCCTCTGCCCTCTGCCCTCCTTCTCCTCCCTGCTTCCTCCCTCCTCCAGGCTACGCTGCTCGGTCGGTCAGATCGACCTGTTCCAGCTTCGCCATTGACTGGTCGATCGCAATCGACCTAATGAGCAGCCCTGCAGTAACTAAACCTTGGCTTTCTGCAAAAGGGAACAGGTGTCATCGCTTGCAAGAATGAATTCAGCTAAACATACCATTGAATACATTTTTAATCTTTTCAACAAGGATTTTAACTTTACTTTTTAAGGACCCCATGATCCATGTTGAAATGTTTGTGTATTGATCCGTGTTGAATCTGTGTTGTATAGTGATCCGTGTTGGAATGGTAGTAAATAAATAAATATTTTTATTTATTTATTTACTATCTTTATATCCCGCCCTTCTCACCCCCTCAGGGAGACTCACAAAAGACAGCAATTCTATGCCATACATATACATCAATACGGTAAAAATGAACATATGCAATTAAAACTCAAAGAAAAACAACAGTAGTATTAAAACAATGATTAAAAACACGTTGTCCAGAGTCAAATCCAATTCCAAATACCGCAATTCCATATACCCTGCTAGTCAAAGGCTTGGTCCCATAATCAGGTTTTAGCTTTCTTCCTGAAGGTCAAGAGGGCGGGGGTTGCTCTAATTTTGCTGGGGAGGAAGTTCCATAGCCGAGGGGCCACCACTGAAAAAGCCCTGTCTCTCATTCGTGCCAAAGGCGGGATCGAGAGCAGGTCAAGAGCTTAACCTTTGTGGTGGATCATAGACGTAGAAATGTTTGGACAGGTAAGCTGGGTTTTTTAGGTTTTCAATTTTAATTCATTTGGTTTTACTGTAAACCAGTTTGAGTTTCTTTTGTAGAGAGAGAACGCTGGGCATAAATAAACATATCAAACATAATAATAACTTTCGTCATCATTTATTTATTTATTTATTTATTTACTTACGACATTTATATGCCACCCTTCTCACCCTGAACGGGCCCCAGAGTGGCTTACAAATTATATGTACATACAATATATTATATCATTAGCATGGCACAATATTAATATTATATTACTGTATTGTACTGTACTACTATACTGTAGTATTATTAGTAATATTACATGTAATATGAAATATAAAATTATTATATTGTATTATTATTAGTATTATATTGCATTACATTGTATTATCAATATATGTGAATACAATATATATTATTAGCATAACATAATATTAATATTATATATTACTATATTCTACTGTACTACTATACTGTACTACTATTAGTAATATTACATGTAATATGGAATATAAAATTATTATATTGTATTATTAGTAGTATTATATTGCATTACATTATAATATCAATATATGTGTATACAATATATTATATTATTAGCATAGCACAATATTCATATTATATATTACTATATTGTACTGTACTACTATACTGTACTACTATTAGTAATATTACATGTAATATGAAATATAAAATTATTATATTGTATTATTATTAGTATTATATTACATTACATTATAATATCAATATATGTACAGTATATACAATATATTATATTATTAGCATAGCACAATATTAATATTATATATTACTGTATTGTACTGTACTACTATACAGTAGTATTATTAGTAATATTACATGTAATATGAAATATAAAATTATATTGTATTATTAGTAGTATTATATTACATTATATTATAATATCAATATATGTGTATACAATATATTATATTATTAGCATAGCACAATATTAAAATTATATACTAGTATACTGTACTGTACTACTATACTGTACTACTATTAGTAATATTACATGTAATATGAAATATAAAATTATTATATTAAATTAGCCTTAGTATTATATTGCATTACATTATAATATCAATATATGTGTATACAATAAATTATATTGTGAGCATAGCACTGCTAAAATTCAAAATACGATGCGAAACAACCTTGTATCTGTTTCCGTTTCCAAATGAGAATCGTGTCAGCTTTTGTCAGAAATGCACTCATGCTTACGTTTTTGGATTTGTAGGGTTTCGCGGGGCTTTTCTTCCTCTTCTCAAAACTCTGTCGAGATCCACTAAGGATATGTGTCAAGAGCTTTTGCGCTGAATGTAGAAGAGGAGGTGACGGAGAGCATGTACTCGAAGGAAAAGCAGGCCATAGGGCAGCCATCAATTTATGTCGAGAGCCGAAGGCAGGAGCCAAAAGCAAAGCAGATGAAACGTATTATAAACATATCAAACTCTCGTAGAACGTCCCATACGTCAAATACTCCTAAATTTGAACAGCCGTAATAACAACGCACTCCTCTGGAAGGAAGATTTTCATGAACTTGGAATTTCCTAGAGAGTTCGGCAGTTGATTACTACCATACATATTTCCTATAGCCCTTTACTATGTGTTGTTTGCCTTTACAACCCCTTCGGCGGGCTGCTATTCCTCCTTCGCATTCATCGGGTAACTAGATATTGCTGCAGAGTGTAATTGTTTGATATATGCACCCATAAATGAATATATTAAATTAACTAAAAAGGATTTTAATAATAAATAATAATAATACACTTTATTTATATTTATATTAATAAACTAGCTGAACCCGGCCACGCGCTGCTGTGGCCTTTTCTCTTTCCTGTGTCCCAGTCTATATATATGTGTGTTTTGTGTGTGTATGTATGTATGTATATATATGGATTTGTGTCTATGTGTACATATGTGTGTGTGTATATGTGTGTGTACTTATGTATATGTGTATGTGTATATGCGTGTATATCTGTGTAATTATGTATATGGGTTTTTTATATGTATATGTGAAGATGTGTGTATGTATGTGTGCATGTGTATATTTCAGTGCATGTCTATATGTACATATGTGTGTGCATGTGGCAAAGACCAACAGTAACATCCCTTCCTGCCTTTTATACTTCCTTTCTTCCCTCTCCCCCTCATCCCTCAGCTTTTCTCTTCTCTCTGTCCTCCTGCCTCTTCTCCCTCCCTTCCTTCTTTCCTTGGTTGCCACTGTGGGATTATTTGCATAACGCCTCTGATTGGCCAGCGCCACCAACATTCCGACACTCTAAACTGCGTGGGGGATCATGGGAGTTGTAGTCCAATAATTTTTTTGTATTTTTAGTCGTGTTGTTTAATTTTGGAGGGGGTGGTAAACATACCTCGTGGGGATTTGTGTGTATGTGGGCTGATTTGGTGTGTCTGCCTTGTATGGTTTTGCTGTCTATAGGCTACTTAGGATGACAGCTCTCTTTTTATATATATACTAGCTGATCCCGGCACGCGTTGCTGTGCCCTATTTAGGAGATGGTAGAATCTCTGAGCCGTGCGCTGTGTGGGCCTGCGTGGGAAGGTTGTCCCTTGGTCTCAGGAGTGTTCTGGAAGCGGCAGAGGGGCGGGGGCATGGATTATGATGTTGCGCATGCTTGGTATTGTGACGTGTGTATGATGGCCATTTTGTGTGTGTGTGAACATTGTGGTCTATGGCGGCAGTTTTGGGGGTCTAATTTTAGGGTCTTGCGAGGTAGGTTGGGCGGTTTTTTTGTGCCCTTAATGTACCTTGTGGTTGGTGTTAATGTTTTGGGTGGTTTTTGTGCCTCGGGGGCATTTAGTTTTCCTGTCCATTTGCCCCGTTGCACTACCACTTCCCTTTTATATATATAGATAGATTAAAAATGCATCCCATCAAAACCTTTAGGTAGTATAAAATAATATACACTAATTAATTTGAAGAACGCACGTTTTTAATATTTTTATCTTTATTTATTTATTTATTTCTTCGACTTAATAGTCGACCTTTCCCGTAGGCTCAGGGCGACTCACATTCACAAAAGCCGTGAAACAGAGTAAAAACAGGTCATAATTAAAATTGCAGCAACCAGCATGTTATGTGACATATAATTAATCTTAGTGTTGAGAAAAGGAAGTCGACTCTTGATCCTTGGCCTTTGGTAATATTAGTTATTGCTGAGTTTGAAATTAAAGATTTGGCTGAAGGTATGAAATGTTTGGAGGCACATGGAGATAATAGGAATATCAGATGTGCATTGAAACAATGGGGAAATAGGTTTAAGAGATGCTTCGCGGGAAACAAACTCGGAAAACAACCCAAAGGTGCTTGTTAACAGGAAAGGTTTATATTTAATTTAAAATGTTTACAGAGTTTCCATTCCAGTTCACAGCAGTGGTCTCTGGACGTCTAGATTGAAAAGTATAAAGCACAAATATAACAGCATCAATAAAACATCACGCAAGAATGTAAACATATTGCGCTCCTTTTGGGAAATCTCATCTGCTCTGGCTCGGCTTTTATTTGGTTGGGTTCGCA
The DNA here is from genome assembly GCA_030556195.1 of Anolis apletophallus. Lineage (NCBI taxonomy): Eukaryota > Metazoa > Chordata > Lepidosauria > Squamata > Anolidae > Anolis > Anolis apletophallus. Next base: position 5,264,142 of record JARBWK010000014.1, read on the forward strand.
ATAGACAACCTTCCTGCGAGATTGAGTTCATATTGGCTCCCTTCGTAAAACCTACGAAAGGGCTGCAATTCAATACAATAAATAGTCAGTATAAGCTGAATTGATTTGGTTCTTATATGGCATTCAGTTCAGCTATTTATTTTACAATAAACGGTCAATATAGATTGTAGTAACTGGTTATTATATGGCAGTCAGTTCTGCTATTTATTATACAATAAAGAGTCAATATAAGCCGAGTTTTTCAGCTTTTTTTAGACTGAAAAAGCCCCCCCCCCCCGGCTTATACTCGACTCTAAGTTATTTATTGTTTTACTGGCTTATTATTATTGTTATTGTTATATTACATTTATCATTTTACTTTATTATTATTACATTTATTATTTTATTCTATTAATTACTACATTTATTCTTTTACTCTATTATTACATTTATTCTTTTACTCTATTATTATTGCATTTAGTTTTATTCTTTATTATTGTTATTACTACATTTATTATTTTACTCTATGTATAATTACTATTATTACATTTATTCTTTCACTCTGTTATTATTACATTGCCATTATTTCCCCCTATTTATTATTACTATTATTAGTTATTTTACTCTTTATTATTATTACATTTATTCTTTTACTTTATTACTGTTGTTATTATTAGATGTATTATTGTAGCACCCCAGTTCTCCTTTGTGCCTGCTGGGGAAGGGGCTACACCTGGGGTACCATTGGCATTGGGGCCTGCACAGGCAGAGAGAGATTCTGAAGACGATTTGGAAGGTTTGCCAGAGGGAATGCTTTCCCCGCCTGGGCCTCTCTCGCCTGCTGAGAGCTTAGCGTGGGACCCAGGCTGGGATGAGGATCCCGCGGAGGAAGATAACCAGGTGCAAACGGGAGGTAGCGGATCGGACAGTTATGAACACCCAGGTGGGAGAGGTTCCCAGGAGTTAGCGGGCGAAGATATGGAGGCTAGCGGCTGGGAAAGTGCGAGGGAGACTGTTTCCCAGGAAGATAGCGATAGCGGAGATGAGATGCGAGGTCGTTCCTTCAACAGGCGTAGGGACATAGAGACGGGCAGGAGGAGCTGGCATCTATCCCTAGATAGGCACCGGTCGGTGAGTAGAGACTGGAGACGCCGGGGCCTAGATCGGCGGTGTCCGCTACCGAAGGATTAAGTACGGGTCCGTGGGAACGGATCCGGCAGTGCTTCGGCCACGTCTGATCTGAAGGGCGTGCTAGCGAAGTGAACACGGGAGCCAAGTCTGGCTCGCAGATTACCAAGTCCTTGCCTTGCATCCTGATTCTTGCCCTGGTTCCTGATCCGCAGTTGCGGAAGCCTTGCCAAGCCTTTGCCAAGCCTTTGCCAAGCCTTTGCCAAGCCATTGCCAAGCCTTTGTCAAGCCTTGTTACTTTTGGATTACTTTGCTGAGCTTTTCTACGTTGGGACTTATGCTTTTGGAATATTACTCACTTTGATGGACTGCAACCTTGATTGGTGCTTATAGCTTGAAGAATTATCTGTTACCTATTCCTTTGAACTGTTCTATACTCAATAAAACTAGTTAGCCTTTATCTCGTCTCCGTGTGTGTGATTAAGGGGCCCGCCAAGTCCGTGCTCGTGACAGTTATTTTACTCTATTACTGTTATTATTACATTTCCATTATTTCACTCTATTATTACTATTATTAGTTATTTTACTCTTTATTATTACATTTATTCTTTTACTTTATTACTGTTGTTATTATTAGATGTATTATTTTACTCTATTTATTACTGTTATTATTACATTTCCATTATTTCACTCTATTATTACTATTATTAGTTATTTTACTCTTTATTATTATTACATTTATTCTTTTACTTTATTACTGTTGTTATTATTAGATGTATTATTTTACTCTATTTATTACTGTTATTATTACATTTCCATTATTTTACTTTATTATTACTATTATTAGTTATTTTACTCTTTATTATTATTACATTTATTCTTTTACTTTATTACTGTTGTTATTATTAGATGTATTATTTTACTCTATTTATTACTGTTATTATTACATTTCCATTATTTTACTCTATTATTATTATTGTTGTTTGAAACACAACAAGATTAGTCCACAGCAAACAAAATCACTCTGCTGAATCACACGTCGGACACTTCCCAAGTGTCTAGGACTGCGTGAATAATGCGAATAATGGCGAATAATGCGTGCAGATCCCAGTAAGGTGGCCTTTTGCAATGTATCAGTAGCTGCTGCACACCCCCGGCTTATATTGAGTTAATACTGTTTCCCAGTGTTTTGTGATAAAATTAGGTGCTTATATTGGATTTACTGGTTATTATATGGAATCCAGTTGAGCTATGTATTATACAGCAAGTCAATATAAGTTGTATTGACTGGTTATTAAACCAGTCCAGGACTTGGGTTGCACATTGCTCTCAAAAGAGATAAAATTGGGATGATGATGATGATACACTGTGACAGCCATCATTGCATATAGAACAGTGTTTCCCAACCAGTGTGCCGTGGCACACTAGTGTGCCGTAAGCAATCATCAGGTGTGCCGTGGGAAATGGGAACCTCCAATACCCTTTCTTCCCCCTCCTGCCGAACACTTTTTCTTCTCCACTCGGGCTCCCTTCTTCCCAGCCTCGCTCTGCTCGCTTTGCCTCGCTTTGCTCACGCTGCCGCTTCTGCAGGAGGGAGGCGGGAGGAAGACGTGACCTGTGCGGGCGTGTTGCAACCTAGATCTGGAGGATCCCTCAGTAAACCACCACAGAGCAGCTGTGATTAAATGCTTTATTTAGAATAAGAAGAAAAAAGGAAAGAGGTAAAAATATAGTCCATTGATGCATCCAGCATCGAAGTATTGCAATGCAATAGTTCTTAGTAAAATTCAAAGATCCAGTAAATGAAGAAATAGTCTTGAAACCCCAATGGGCTAAAAGCTGGGATAAGTCCTTGGCAAACAATGGCTTGGCTGAATACTTGAGTACGGCGACTTGGAGGCTCTATGGCCTGATCCTGGACTTGAATTCCGTGGAGCTTGGCAATGAAAGCTGAACGTTGGCACGAGATCCCGAATGCCAACGGGAACCGACTTAAACCGCTACTGTGCAAACTCGCCCAACGTCTTCCTCCCTCCCCTCCACAGTGCTCTCTGGATATAGGTGAACTACAACTCCAAAACTCAAGATCAATGCCCACCAAACTCTCTTGGTTATGGGAGTTCTGTGTGGGAAGTTTGATTCATTCCATCATTGGTGAAGTTCAGAATGCTCTTTGATTGCGGGTGAACTATAACTCCCAGCTGTTGAGCAAGACCTTCGTGTGTCTTTCTGCCATTCCTGCCAGGATATCTATGTTGTGTTCATTGAAACAGGCCCAGGTTTCACACTGAGTGTATAAATACATTTAAAAACATATTAACTATATGTATGACTGTGTTAGAGTGTCATTTTGTGTCATTTTGGTTGGTGGTGTGCCCCAGGATTTGGTAAATATAAAAAATGTGCCGCGGCTCAAAAAAGGTTGAAAAACACTTGCATATAGAACTTCTGCAGATTGTAACTGTAGAGCAGGTCAATTGGGAGTTGTGTAAAGCAGGGATTGCATGAAATCTACTTTCCTAACTGTCACAATTCATCCAGTAAGAAGGAGCCTGGCAAAAGCAAAAAAAATTCTTTAAAAATTATTCCCGACAAGGCTTCTGGGAAGTCTCTCTTATTTGGAAAGAAAAGGACATTCGATTGAGAATATGCCCAAAATACCGTTTCTGTACCATGTTCTCAATGTTCGGCGACATTCTTTCCGCTTTGCCCATCCAGCGCTCTCTCTCGAGTTTTGTGGCAAATACCCATTTTCAACACGGACCACAGGGTCCTTAATCATCTCTTAGCTTGGAAACTTGAAATGACTCTGTGATTTTTCCATCCAGATGTAACATGTTCTCTACGGCGTTCGGAGAAGAAAAAAATAAAGCCTTTTATTACCGCATGCAAGATCGAACCGAGTCTTGGCATTTTTCATTCCCATGGCCGTTGCAGAAACCATATGATCGCTCCAAATCTAATTGTGCTGTAATTTGTATGAAGAACATATTTTATCCACTCCAAACGAGATCCTTTCTTTACTCTCTGAAATACTTAAATTCTATTTTAGGGGGATTTGAATCGCTAGATGAATAGGTCGATGTGGAGGGGTTATATGTAGGCGCCGTTTCCTCCAAACGGCTTAGTTTTCCAAATGGTAAATGAATAAATTTCAGCTTGGGCGGAGTGTAAAATATACCAGCTGTAGCCCATTGCTACATTCACACCTACATCCAACAGACAAGAGCTCTTTCTCCCGCACTGGACATTATTCCACCAATATATAAACCCAACATTCATCCTGGAAAACTTACAACAACTCAGTGATTCCAGCCATGAAAGCTTTTGACAATACATTCCTGATCTTTATCTGTGTTTGTTTTATGTATGTATGTATGTATGTATTTATTTATTTATTAATCGCCCATCTTGGAAACTCGGCAAGTGGGGTTTGTATACCTGTGGAATGATGTCCAGGGTGGGAGAAAGAACTCTTGTTGTTTTGAGCAAGTGTGAATGTTGCAATTGGCCACCTTGATTAGCTTTGAATAGCCTTGCAGCTTCAAAGCTTGGCTGGTTACTGACTGGGGGAATCCTTTATTGATCCTGAATGTGGGCAAGGAGACACCCTTTTCCTTCAGCTAAAATATTGTATTTACAAGGCTTGTTGGAACCCCAAGAAGCACTCCCTGCCTTTCCTTTTAGTTGAACATTGCTCCTATATTCTCCCAGTTGGGTCTTCAACTGAGTTTCAGAACTGGCAGCGCATTGGAAAAGCCAGATGTGAACTATAAGAAAACAATAGTTTCAGGTCCAGAATTTTCGTGGAAGTCTGCTTTGAATTCACACCCCATATTGCTCTCTGCTTCTCTTAAAGAAATTGGATAACATTCAAAAAACTTTTTTTTTAATCAACCATCTACTCATCGAAAAGCTTAACATGCCTGCAGGAGCCTCTTAGGCTAAGCCATCAGAGAGAAGAGACTCTTGGATGGGCCAGTCTGCCAGCTCGTGTCCAAATATATATATTGTCCTAAAGCCGCCCTGAGTCCCACTTCGGGGGTAGAGAAGGGCGGGGTACAATTATTTGAAATAAATAAATAAGAGGAGGCTCCCTCAAGGTCAGCCATTGGCTGGGATGAACTAGCTCAAAGCCCCATTGAGGTCACGTAAAGTGTGATAGAGCTGTGAACTTCTCCACACTTGTGATAAGTCACAGAGGAACCACGTATCCAGACCTTGTCCTTCCGCTGCATACAAGGACTGGTTGGCTGTGGACACAAAGTTGCCTTCAACAAATGGCCCATCCAATGAGATTGCCTTCCACAAATGCTCCATTCAACAGGGTTGCCTTCCTTCCACAAATGGCCCATCTTTTGTGTCATTGAGCACTAATTCAGATCTCTCTGGAAGATGCTTGTTTTGGGACGCTTTTGGAAAACAAATCCCTTTATATAGAATTAAGATAACTTGATATTCAAAAGTGAAACTATTCTACCAAGGGTCGCATCTCCCATAGGGCGGGACTCTTGATTGACAAGCTCCTTCTTTCATATAGAAATGTGTGGACGTCCTATCTCACCTACATTGACTTGAGCTCATTTGGAGACACAGGCTTGACTCCTTTTGATTCTTCTAGCTAAAGTAGACCCATTAAATCAACGGTGGATTAATGTAAATCTCATTGATTCAGGGGGCCTTCTCTGGTCGAGACCATCTATGGAATTTGGTCCATACGGTTTGTGTTTTCATGTTAAAGCAGCATGAAGCTTTCATGCTTTGTCAAAATGATTTTGCAACAAACACTATGCAGTCCCCATTGTCTAGCAACAGACAAATAATCAGAAATAAAGGCAGGGAAACACATGGTTCTGAGATCAGAAATATTTCCACGGCCAAAATTATCTTGATCTTCATGACATGGTTGCTTATGTGCATTCATCAGGACAAAAAATAGTGTATAAAAACAATCCTTTGTGTATTGTCAAAGGCATTCATGGCTGGAATCGCTGGGTTGTTGTGTGTTTTCCGGGCTGTATGGCCATGCTCCAGAAGCATTTTCTTCTGACATTTCGCCTGCATCTGTGGCAGGCATCCGAAGAGGTTGTAAGGTCTGTTGGAAACTCAGAAAATGGGGTTATATATCTGTGGAACGTCCAGGGTGGGAGATTCTGGAACATCGCAATTCACACACTGAGTATCACTGAATTCAAATGAACAGGCACAAAGGCAGCAAAATATCTCAATGTAATGGGTATAAATGCAATATACAAAACGAAAGTCCCCTTTAAATATGTGAGGAGCACATCAAAATCAAACTTCCATGCATGATACAAAGCGGATGCGGAGGCAAATCACAATAGGTACACCAACAACCCAAAATCGCTGGAAAAGGCTCTGCAAATAATAAGTACCCTCAAGGGTCCTTCTTCAGGGCGAGAATCAACACAGAATCACCTGTGGCTTCCAATCAATCAATGTAAATCTTAATATGAACATCAATAGCATCGCAGATATGTATGACCACCATATGGCTACTCACCGCGGCACATCATGTCAAGCGTCAATCACGCCCAATTGAACAGACGCCAACACGCACGGTGCGTGGTCACACCCCTTGGCTACTCTCGCCCGGCGCTGCTTCTATTTTTATACAGGAGTGAACTCTGAGTCCGGTCGCTTTACCACTTATTATTTGCAGAGCCTTTTCCAGCGATTTTGGGTTGTTGGTGTACCTATTGTGATTTGCCTCCGCATCCGCTTTGTATCATGCATGGAAGTTTGATTTTGATGTGCTCCTCACATATTTAAAGGGGACTTTCGTTTTGTATATTGCATTTATACCCATTACATTGAGATATTTTGCTACCTTTGTGCCTGTTCATTTGAATTCAGTGATACTCAGTGTATGAATTGCTGTATTGTATACCCAGTCCAGTACTGAGTGTAATTTAGATTCTGGAACATGGCCGTACATCAGTGGTTCCCAAACTTTTTTGACCTACCGCCCCCTTTCCAGAAAAATATTTACTCAGCGCCCCCCTAATTTTTTTAAACATTTAAAATAGCAATTAAACAGAAAGATATATGTATTAATATTTCTACCTTTTTTGTAAAATATAATAAAGGTGTCGGCCTACGAGTTGGAATCCCCGGGCAGGCGTTGCTGTGGAAACCACAGCGCGCGCCTCTTTCCTCTCGTCAACCCTGCCCACAGCTCACAGTTCCGTAGCACCTCTTCCTTCCAACGGGACAAGTGGCAACCCTATGCCTGGCTCATCGCCCCCTTACAGGGATTCAGCGCCCGCTAAATTCACCTGAGGCTGCCAGCACCCCCCTGGATTGTGCCACCGCCCACCAGGGGGCGATACCGCCCACTTTGGGAATGACGGCCATACATCCCAGTAAAAACACAACAACCCAATCCCTTGTGTCCCAAGGGTAGTAAACATGTGGGTCTTTAGGAAGCAGTTCAGATCAGGGGCGGTCTAAGGTAATTTTAAATGGTAGGCAAACATTATTTTGGTGCCCCCCCAAAAAACATTATTTTGCCCCCCCCCATGTAAAACAAATATACAATTATAATATCACAGTACCATTAGTAGTATTATATTGTATCAATGTATATACAATATATTATACCATACTCATACTATATTATATCATAATTATATTATACTACATTACAATATAATTATATTATAATATATTGACATTATAATATAATGTAACATTGTATTATATTATTATTATAAAATAATAAAATTATTTATTTAAATAAAATTATCCTTTACTAAATATTTTCATGACTCCTATAAAACTCAAATAACCCAAAATAAAGTAAAATAAAATATTATATATTACTATTTTGTACAATACCACTATACTGCAATATTGTTTGTAATATTACATGTAATATAAAATATATCATTATTCTATTGTTATATTGTATTTGTATTATATTGTATGACAATATTAAGCAGAACGGTATAATAATCAACAAGAAATGCAATGTAAATGCATCAAAATCAGAATATATTAACTATCACCCGACTCATAATTCATAGGAGTCTCCCATAAGTCCAAAATTAGGATCCCAATGTAAATGTAAATAGAAAAACAGCCAAAATGTTCAAATGAGGTCAAATACAGGCAGCGCGGCCTGGGCAAACTTGGGCCCGCCCTCCCTCCTTCTAAGTGTTTTGGCCTCCAACTCCCACAACTCCTCATAGCCTCAGGCCCCTCAGGTCTAGACAGAAATAGAGCCGAAGAAAGGAAGGAGGGAGAGAAGAGGTCACGGAGGAGGAGGAGAACATAAGAACATAAGAGGAGCCATGCTGAATCGGACCTCAGCCCATCTAGTCCAGCATTCTGTGTCACACAGTGGCCCACCAGTTGTACACGGGGATCTCGAGCAGAAGGGAGGGCAAACCCTGACCTGCTCCCGACCCCCACAACCAGTACCCAGGGAAATCCTGCCTACCTCAACCAACTCCGAGGTGGCACTTGAATGTCCTTTTCAGTAACTACCGATACACTTGGTATCCATGAATCTGTCTAATCCTGCCTTGAAGTCGTTCAGGCTGACAGCTGTCACGACCTCTTCTGGAAGTGAGTTCCAGAAGGAGGAAAGCCCTTCATTCGTTCCTTCACTTACACTTCCTTCACTGATTCTTTTCTCCTTCCCTGCAAACACGCGCCCGGGGCGGAGACAAAGGGAGAGGGGAAGCACTCCCTGCCTGCCCGATAGGGAGTGCTTTGTTTACAGGCTTCTGCGCAAGGGAGCTACTGGGCATGTGCGGAGGTTTTCTTGTAGGACCGCCCCTGGTTCAGATAATGGGGGAAAATAATAGCTTTTGGGGTTCTCCAAGAATCTGTCCAGTGTATAACCAACACAGCTAGCTAAATTTAACGTATTTTCCTTAGTCATTTTGGATCTTATGTTCAGTGCAATGAACTCACTAGATTCTAAAATCTGTACCAAAACAAGAATATTTCTGCTTGACTTTTCCCAGCGTGAAGTTTAACCGAGTTCCAATTCACATTTTTAAGGCGTTGTTTAATGCTGACATGTCAGGTTATTGGCACCGAGTTGAAGAAAATTTGACTGGTGGGGAAGGAGAGACGATGTATTCAACTACCAAGACTTTCACAAATGGGAAATCATCATCTGCATAATCTTAGCGCTTGAGAGTCTGATGCAGCCAAATCATTTGACAGCCTGCGAGGGTTCATTCAGGCTTTAAGTCTTTATGCAACAAGAAAATGGCATGTTTGGATCGTTTTAAAGTCCGGTGTGGAAGAAGCATCCATTCTGTTGTCACCAGGGGATAATACACACATGTCAAGTCTTTGCTCATGATTCAAGAGCAAGCAGATGTGCTATAAATCTATAGCAAAATGTAATGGAAGTGATAAGATTGCCAGTTGGATGTCTGAAAACGCAAGGAGAGATGAGCCTCACGCCAAAGGAAAAGATTGTTCTCGTCATATCAACAGTTTCAATATAGTCTTTTTTCAAGACAAACAAATGCACAAATAAATTGACAAGTCAAACGTGAGGAAACCAAGCCGTATGAGCAGGAGCGGACCTACCTGTTCCCGGGGGGTACACGAAAAAAATTGCGCCCCCCCCAGTTGCTCCCGAGGGGAGCCCAGTGCGCATGTGCCAATCTGTGCGCACGCGCACTGACTCCAGAGCGCCTCCCGCTTTGGAGCCCAGTGCGCATGCGCGAAACTGCGCACACACGCACTGACTCCAAAGCGGGAGGTGCACTCTGGAGCCAGTACGCATGCGTGGAGCTGCGCATCCGCGCATGCGGAGGCACGGCCGGAGCACCCCGGGTGGCGAGGCCGCCTAACAAAGGCCGGCGCAACGGCGGGGCAGAGCCGGCACGGTGTCACCCCTCCCAGGTGGCGACGCCCCTACTGGGTGACGTCGCCTACGCGCCTGCGTAGTCCGCCTAATGGATGAACCGGCCCTGCGTATGAGGAATGATTTGATATGATAGGTATCTTTATATATCTGGGGGAATATCATGTAGAACAGTGTTTCCCAGTGTGCCCTGAACGGTCATCAGGTGTTCCGTGGGAAACTGGCACTCTTCACCCCCTTCTAGCAGCTCTTTCTCCCTCTTTCCCTCCCTAAAGATCCTCCCCGTGGCCAAGGATCACTCACTGCCCAATTCACCGACGATTCACCACACAGATCTATGAAACTGATAGTGTCTATACGTTTCATAGATCTGTGTAGCCTCTTTCGCCTCCTCCCTCCGCAAAAGCAGAGCACTGGGCGGAAGTGACTGAGTCGGTGTTTTTGCGTTGGATTGGATTTCTCGCGAGAACAGCCAAAGCCGCAAGCTCCACGTCGGTGTATTGGGCAGTGAGCGAACCTGGGAGCATCAGGAGGCTGAAGCATTCACAGGTTTCCAAGAAACAAATTGAGCCTCTCTGCTTGAAAGTGTTTTTTAAAAAACTATTTTACTGGATTTTTCAAGAGTTGCCTCCCCCCCAAGAAACTGTTTATAACAGCTTCATGACATCCATAGTTAACTGGAAGCAAGTTTCACTCAGGGTGAAATTTCACAAGGGTCTGGAGAACAAGCCCTATGAGGAGCGGCTTGAAGAGCTGGGCACGTTTAGCCTGAAGAAGAGAAGGCTGAGAGAAGACATGATAGCCATGTATAAGTATGTGAGAGGAAGTCATATATATGTTGTGTTCATCGAAACAGGCCCAGGTTTCACACTGAGTGTATAAATACATTTAAAAATATATTAACTATATGTATTACTGTGTTAGAGTGTCATTTTGTGTCATTTTGGTTAGTGGTGTGCCCCAGGATTTTGTAAATGTAAAAAATGTGCCGCGGCTCAAAAAAGGTTGAAAAACAGTGATGTAGAAAATAGAGAATAAGTTGAATTATTCTCTATCTTAAGAGATCTTAGAAGGCACGGAGTTATAATCAGTACTCTGAGAGCTCAGTTTTGCTTCTAGAACAGAGTTCCCCAACCTTCGTAATGCCGCAACCCCTTAATACAGTTTCTCATGTTGTGGTGACCCCCAACCATAACATTATTTTGGCTGCCACTTCGTAGCTGTAATTTTGCTACTGTTATGAATCGTAATGTCAATATCTGATATGCAAAATGTATTTTCACTCACTTGACCAAATTTGGCATAAATACCCGATATGCCCACATTTCAATATTGGTGCATTTGGGGTGGGAATTTATTTTGTCATTTGGGAGTTGTAGTTGCTGGGATTTATAGTTCACCTACAATCAAAGAATATTCTGTACTCCACCAATGATGGAATTGAACCAAACCTGGCACACAGTACTCCCATGACCAACAGGAAATACTGGAAGGGTTTGGTGGGCATTGACCCAAGGTGCCCAGGCCCTCCCTGGGAGCCTTTCTCCCGGTTCGCAGCTCCGCCAAGCCCGGCGGGAAACGCAAGCCGGGCAAACCTAGCTCCCCGCAGGGCCCCGCCCCTCCCTCCTCCCCCCGGTGCGTGCGAAACCGCTCTCGGCCTCCCTCTGGCTCCGTGCCCGCTGCCGCCACTGCCTTCCTTCCTGCCTACTTTGCCGGCCCCGAGATGCCCACCCGGGCCGCCCTGCTGACCACTGAGGAGCTGCGCAGGCGGTGAGTGAGGCTCCTGCTCCCCACAACCACAATTCAAGCCTGGCGGGGAGGGAGGGGGCAACCTAAGTGAGAGGGAGACTGCTGGTCTTTTGAGCCCCCCCCCCCCCAAAAAAACTTTAACTCCCAAATATCAAGGTCTAATTTCCCCAAACTCAATCTGTGTTCGCATTTGGGCATATTGAGCATTCATGCCAAGTTTGGTCCTGATCCAACATTGTTTGAGTCCACAGTGCTCTCTCGATATAGGTGAACTACAACTCCAAAACTCAAGGTCAATTAACTCTATGTATTACTTAGGCAGATACAGAAAAATATAATACAGATAAAAGTCACATATAAAATAATACAGGTTATCAAATGTACACATATTAAAATCGCTGGCCTTAAAATGTATATCTCTTAGAAGCTAATAATACGTATCTAGGGCTGTGTAGTTTTCTACTATTCAGTGTACTACAGTTATAATCGCATAAAGACTGTAGTTACATTTCTCAGTTTCTCTTCGGTTACTTTTCTTTAGATAAAATGCTCTTTCGGGTCTTTGAGGCATATGCCGTTCCTGCCAGGATATCTATGTTGCGTTCATCGAAACAGGCCCAGGTTTCACACTGAGTGTATAAATACATTTAAAACATATTAACTATATGTATTACTGTGTTAGAGTGTCATTTTGTGTCATTTTGGTTGGTGGTGTGCCCCAGGATTTTGTCAATGTAAAAAGTGTGCCGTGGCTCAAAAAAGTTTGGGAAACACTGAATGAAGGCACCATTGGCACTTTTGATAAGCCATCACCTCAGTGGCTACTTGTTTGCCTTGTGTGACGACCAGGCTCTTTGAAAAGCTGCAGATGTTGATGTCTTCGTCGCTCCTTTATGACCAACCCAATTGGGATGTTTGCTGTCTGATTGAGATCCAAATTGGGCGGATGACCTAACTGCTTATATAAAGTTGAGGAGGCTGTCGGTTTGTTTTGTTTTTTCTTGGATGTACAAAGGAAACACGACAACGGCGGTTGTCTCGTGCTTCTGTTGACGTGAAATTTCTATCACCATATTCTTTTACTTTTCTGCTTCATCTCTCGACCCGCTTCTCAAGGATGCTGGCGGAACAATGTTTTGTTACCTTGGCTACAAAGGCCGTATTTTACACGCTGTTTTGCTTGTACTTCTCTCTCTTTTTTCAAAAACTCCCACTGCCAGTTATGATGTAAATTAAAACATTTGTAAAGTTTACTTATTTTACTACTTGTTTCTGCTTTTTTTCCCTGGTGGAATTTGGCTTGGACCTTGTGTTTTGAATATAAACCGAAGAACTGCATAAGTATGAATTGATGTCCAAGTTATGCTAGTGGACTTTGGAAGAATAACGCAAAATTATTATTAGTGGATTCGAAACACAGGCCCCAGATGCAGCTCAATAAGAGAAGAGACAGAGTCCGCTGTGGGAGTTGGCAGAACTGGACGGAATGAGAACAGAAGGCTTGAGTCCATCTCCAGGGCATGAGGAGATCTTGCTACGTTCCGTGTAGATGAGATGAGAGCTCTGGGTAGATGAGAACTTGAGATCTCTGCATTTGATGATGATGCATTGCTAGTCCAGATGCAAATACTTCCACAAGTTTATTTTATTTATTTATTTATTTATTCATTTGTCACGTTTCTATACTGCCCCTCTCAGCCCGAAGACGACTCAGGACGGTTTACACAGGCAGTCTCTGCCTTCAATACAACACAGCAACAAGGCAACCCCCCCTAAAACCATATAATAACAAATTAACAATTAAAAACATACAATTGCAGTCTCAGCATCATGTTGAAATCAGTTTCCATCGCATCGTCGTCATTCCATATATCTAATTAAGCCTTATATTTCATCAGGAAATGCCTGCTCAAATAGCCAGGTCTTGACTTTCTTGTGAAATGTCAGGAAGGAGGGGTCGATCTGATGTCTCTAGGGAGAGCGTTCCAAAGCTGAGGAGCCACCACTGAAAAGGCCCTGTCTCTCGTCACCGCCAGTCGCGCCTGCGAAGAAGGCGGGACCGAGAACAGGGCCTCTCAGATGATCTTAAACATCTGGATGGTTCATAGGGAGAGATGCGTTCGGACAGGTAAGTTGGACCCAAACTAAGTTACATCTCTCTATAGCGGGGGTTCCTCAAACTTTTTAAATAGAGGGCCAGGCCACAGTCCCTCAAACTGTTGGAAGTCCGGATTATAATTTGAAAAAAAACATGAATGAATTCCTATGAACGCTGCACATATCTTATTATTTAACATTTACATGCGGCCACTTGCCAAATTGGTGCGGAGTTTTGGACTGGAGTGTCACCAGTACGCTGATGACACCCAGCTGGTGCTGAGGATGGACGGCCGACCGGACTCTGTATCCGATTGTTTCCAACAATGCCTCGAAGCCGTGACTGGTTGGCTACGAGCCAGTCAGTTGAGAGTGAATCCATCTAAGACGGAGGTCCTCTGGCTGGGTCATCCAGGTGGGTGCGGCCTCCAGCTCCCTACTCTGGACGGCGAGGCTTTACACCCGTCGCACCTAGTAAAGAGTCTGGGGGTCCAGTTGGATCCACTGCTGACAATGGAGACTCAGGTCTCCGCTTTCAGCAGATCTGCCTTCTTCCATCTGCGGCAGGCTAGGCGGCTGGCCCCCTATCTCATCGGGAGTGACCTAGCCACGGTGATCCAAGCTACGGTCATCTCGAGGCTAGACTACTGTAACGCCCTTTACATTAGCCCTTTGTCGATCATCCGGAAGCTCAAACTGGTGCAGAACGCAGCAGCGAGGCTCCTGACTGGAGTGCCAGCCAGGATGCACATCACTCCAACTCTGCAGCGACTGCACTGGTTGCCAATCGAGCACCGGATCATCTTCAAAGTGCTGGTTCTAACCTTTAAGGCCTTGCATGGTCTGGGGCAAGTGTACTTGAGGGACTGCCTACTCCCATATGTTCCCCAGAGATCTCTCCGTTCTGAAGACCTTAACTTACTGCAGATTCCCTCCCTGCGAACCATCCACCTGTCGTCAACAAGAACCAGAGCTTTTTCTGTGGCTGCACCTCAATTGTGGAACAGCTTGCCTCCGGAAGTTCGAGCAGTCAATGAACTGCTGGCTTTCCGGAAAGTCTGTAAAACAGCACTGTTCCAGCGAGCATTTAATGTATGAATAACCACTCTTGGTTATAATTGAATATTGCGAATTTGTTTTAATTGTCTGCTTTTACGTTGTTTTGTAGGTTGTGATGTGTTTTTATGATGTAGTCGATATGCTGTAAACCGTCCTGAGCCAGTTTGGAAAGGACGGTATACAAATCGAAATAATAAATAAATAAATAAATTTATAATGCAAAAAACCATAAAAACAATATAATAATTAAAATTAAGAACAATTTTAACAAATATAAACTATAATATAAATTAGTATTTCAATGGGAAGTGTGGGCCTGCTTTTGGCTGATGAGATAAGGTTGTTGTTGTTGTTGTTGTTGTTGTGTGCTTTCAAGTCATTTCAGACTTAGGTTGACCCTGAGTGAGGACTGGGTAAATGACCTTGGAGGGCCGTATCTGGCCCTCGGGCCGTAGTTTGAGGACCCCTGCTCTATAGACTGGCGGATTGACTCCTTTTGTCCTTCCCAAGAAACAAGTCTAAGGACCTCATGACACTAGAGAATGAATCCAGTTTAAATCCGGTTTCTGCCTCCTGTAGAATTCTGGGGTTTGTAGTTTAGGGAAAAGTCTTTAACAGCCTCACTAAACTACAAACCCCAGAATTCTGCAGGAGGCAGAAACTGGATTTAAAGTGGATTCATTCTCTAGTGTCATGAGGTCCTAAGTACTCCAGGTAAAGTTCTCGTCTGATCTGTGCATTCGTTGTTTGTGCATCTCCAAATCAATCTCAACTTCAGGAGGTCCCAAAACAAGTCTTCTACTGAGTTGTTTTTTTTATTTTTGGCAAGCTTTAGAACTTTTGCCATTTCCTTCCCATGAAGATGAGAGACGATGGTTTTCCCAGGGTCTCCCAGTTAAATTTCAGTGCCTAACTGGCCATTTGAACCCCGAGTCCTCCTCCCATTGAACACTCAACCCAATTTGCTACACTGACACCTGGATCTGATCTGACCATTCCTGAAATATCTAGAAATTGTATTTCAACCTCGAAACTATGCTGTAAGTACTTAAGAGAGAGGTGAATTTATCAGAGGCTTCCCAATGATCCCATATCCTAAAATATTTTGAAGGCCAGCAAGATTCTTCTCTGCTCTTCTAACTCAGGTCCTCAACTGAGCTATGGAGGGAGAAGTTGTTTCTGCTCCACACAGGCTCATTTGAAATGCCCGGATTACCCATAAGGCCACCCTAGGCCATGGCCTAGGGGCGCAAGCCAAGGGGGGCGCAATTCACACGGACCCCCCCCAAAAACCCGCAACGCAACTCTCTCGAGGAGGCGGAGGAAAGCCCCGCCTCTGAGGCTGATGCCAGCACTGGGGGCGGGGCTTCTCTTCCTTCCTCCTCCTCGTGTGCGCCCTCCTTCCTTGACTCAGGAGGAGGCGGAGGGGACCCCCGCCACCAGGGCCGATGCCAGCACCGGGGGCGGGGCTTCCCTTCCTTCCTCCTCCTCGCGCGAACCCTCCTTCCGTGACTCAAGGAAGGAGGGCGCGCGGCACCGCGAGGAGGAGGGGAGTGCGGCCTAGGGCTCCAAAAGGGGTTAATCCGGGCCTGCTCATTGTGATTTTGCTAAAGAGCGGAACAGATTTGAAGCCAAGGAGTTCTGCCTGGCGGACTTCCTTTCTTCTCCATCGTCCCATCAAAACGATCAAGATACTGCGCAGAAATTGGTTGGGCTGTTATTTCCTCTTGAACTTTGTGCAAACTTTGGCAGGCGTCCTCCACATTTCTTGCCTATCAGCTCCTCAACCAGGATCCCCAAGTCTATAAGGAGTTTCTTGAGAAGCAAATTAAAGAGCCAACGTGACAGTTGGCTTCCGCCGGATACACATTTATTGGTCTAGATTAGAAGATGCTCTCATGTAAATGTTCACAGTGGGAATTCATGCATCTTGACCTTGTGTTTGGCCGATGTCTCGTACTTTGGCAACATGGAGTCATAATCGGATGTTTCTCACTAGCCAGTTTGGGTGAATCACGACCTATTATTCACTCCATAGGCTTTTTATCAGACTTGGCCGGGAGACGTGTTTGGGCCATTATTGTTCCTCCTAGTCTTGGGCGTTCTTCTGAATCAGATTGTCTCCAGACTCCCATTTTCCCAGGGATAGCCTATCTACTTTGCAGGAGTACCCGTCCTTTCAGCAAATCTTGTCCAAACAACAATTAGAAAATAATATTGTGTTGGTTTTTTTTTTTTGGGACAGTTTTCAGGATGCAGAATCGTCATCGCATCTGGCTCATGCTGTGTGTTCCCAAAGTTAGAGGATGGGGGTGGTTTCTTAAGGCTTTTTGACTGTTTTTGCTTGAAACTGTTGGCCACTCCGCACACTTGCTGTGTTTGGCTCCTTTCTGGTAATGGCCGGAGAATTCAGCAAAGGGCCTTCTGGGGCAAGGAGACCCATTAAACATCTGTTCCTGCTGGTGAATGAGCAAGCCTCCCGGTTTCCTGAAGCCAGAATAGGCGAAGCCTCCTTAACTGCCTAAGCCAATTTGGGCCTGAACTATGACCGGCATATTAGCTTTTGGCAGTGGCTCCGAGCAAAGCAACTTTACAAACAGAAGAAGTAAAAGACTTGGAATACACAGTCTCTGGTACCCAGAATGGCTTCAAGTTCTCACAGGGCTGATATCAGATTTTCTTCCACAGTTCAAGTGAACTTCATTCCCCTCTCCCACTCTACATGCATATGCTTAGAAAAGGAGTTATGTGCACTCATAGGAGTTGCGGTTCTTTCTGCGTTGTCGTATCTCTTAGAGACTCATTCGGCGTGTCTTCTCGAAAGAGGCCGCAGCATTGTGGGTAGTGCGTCTCCACGCCTCCCGATGCGAGGCCAGGGTGGAACATTGTTGCTGATCAATCTGGCTGAGCCTGAGATGTTGTTTCAAGGAGTTCTTATATCTCTTTTTGGGGGCGCCTCTCTTGCGCTGACCCGTGGCGAGTTCACCATAGAGTAGTATCTTTGGGAGGCGGTGGCCTCCATCCTAGAGATGTGCCCTGCCCAGCGCAGCTGTGTTCTCAAAAGCATGGCCTCAATGCTGGTGATCCCTGCTTGCTCAAGGACAGCAACATTCGTCACATAGTCGGTCCAGTGTATATTTAGGATTGTGCGAAGACAGCGCTGATGAAAGCGTTTGAGGAGTCGTAGGTGTTGGCAATAAGTGACCCATGTTTCAGACCCATAGAGGAGAATAGACAGTATGCTAGCTCTGTACACACTGATTTTGGTGCTTTGGCTCAGGTGCTTGTTGCTCCAGACTCTTTTGTGAAGCCTTCTGAATGCACTCTATGCCTCTCTTTATCAGTCTTGGAGTCTGAAGATGCTTCCCAGGCAGGTGAACTGCTGAAGGAAGCATGTATCCAGATGATCACAGTTTAAAAAAAAACAAACCAAAAGTCAATATTAAAACAATTCCTGGTGAAATCAGAGGGTGGTTTCTGCTTAATGAAGAATCATCAAGAAGAAGAGATGAAAAGGAAATGCAACAAGCAAACAACGATGGACAAGAGAAAGGAAACACCGCGGTGGCAATCAGGCTGTAAAACTGGCAGTGATAGAAAGGCACAATTTGTAATGAATCATTGATTAAAGTAGAATTGCAGTTTGAGGGTATTATCTTGTGGCTGGAGGAAGGGTGACCTCATCTCGTTGCCTTGTCTGCAAACCATTACTGAGGCTATTCTGGGGGAAGAGCTCTGCATCCAAGTTGCATTGGGAACATCCAATTCCTCATCAGGAGACTTGGGAATAATGCTTTGTTTTACATTGAGTTTTGCGTCTCCCAACTCAATCGCATTGCCTCAAGGTATCAAAGGTTTTCGGTTCTTTTTGTTTTGATCATGGCGGCATGTGCAAAAGTTTGCATCCAGTCCTCTCTTGAAATATGGCGAGTTTACTTCTGTCCTTCCTTCCTTTGTGTTTTTCCCCCCTTTCTCCTCATACAGCCTCATACAACATGTCAGAAATTGATTTTAACCATTTCCAATGAAACTCTTTTATTTATTTATTTATTTATTTGTTTATTTATATTCCACTCTTCTCACCCCGAAGGGGATTCAGAGCGGATTACAGTCCACATACTTAGCAAACAATCCCTGCTGTTTCCACATACACACATATAGATGAACAGAGGCAAACTCTGGCCACCAGGGGCAGCTGACACACTCCTCATCTCTCAGCATTCCCAGCGTCCCTTGTTGTTTCTTCCACATTCTTCAGCGTTCCTGGAGTTCTTTAATGGCCTCAGAATTTGCCTCTCCACTTAATGTGGTACCTTTATCTCCTACTTGACAGATGCAACTGTCTTTCGGACTGCAAAGGTCGACAGCAGGCTACACTTAAAGGTCGAGCACCCACCTCGACCCGGGCAGGCCTCAAACTCATGACCTACTGGTCAGAGAGATCTTATGCAGCTGACACTTAGCCAGCTGTGCCATATTCCCGGCGCACCACATTTTATAAGTAATAGTTAGAAATTGTAACTGAAGCACCACAGTGTTGTGAAGCAAGGCATCATATTGAAAAATACAGTGGAATAGCCCTCCTTTGAAGGGGAAATGTTGTAGCTGGAGTCAGCAAGGCGTATCGGTTTGAGGGTTGGACTGCCATTCTGGAGACCAGAGTCTGAATTTTATTTATTATTTATTTATTATTCGAATTTATATACCGCCACTCCCTGAAGGCTTGGAGCGGCTTACAGCAGAATAATACCACAAGGATCTACCGACCCACAGGCCTATGCCGCGTTATATTTGGATCATTGTATGGAAAGAACTCTCGGTCCCGAGGAAGCTGATTCAAGCGAAACGGATTTTGCGCAGGATATCACCTGTCTGTTGACAGGCGTGGAGCCACAGACTTCATCCACTTGGATATATTATTTGCATTTATTGGAGACATTTCCTTGCAAGAACTAGGACTTAAACTGAAAGAACTCTGTGTGCTCCAGTATGTTTTACTTTTTTGGATTTAAGTTGCAGGCTGAGTGCCACTATATATATGAAAGAAGGACTTTAAACACATGTAAGGTACTTAGAAAGAATTTATGTGCTCCACAATTTGAATGCGACAGAAAAAACTTATATATATATATATATATATATATGATTTAAACACTTATAGTTGACCTTTGAGCTCTTTTCATTCCTCATTGATCAATCAGTGGTACTTAGTTTCTTTGAGTTAATCCCTGCTGTTTCCACATACACACATATAGACGAACAGAGGCAAACTCTGGCCACCAGGGGAAGCTGACGCAATCCTCATCTCTCAGTGTTCCCAGCGTCCCTTGTTGTTCCTTCCGCATTCCTGGAATTCTTTAATGGCCTCATAATTCAATCAAAATTTGCCTCCCCACTTAATGTGGTACCTTAATCTCCTACTTGACAGATGCAACTGTCTTTCGGGCTGCAAAGGTCGACAGCAGGCTACACTTAAAGGTCGCGCACCCACCTTGACCCGGACAGGCCTCGAACTCATGACCTACTGGTAAGAGAGATCTTATGCAGCTGCGCCACATTCCCGGTGCTATTCTCATCAATGGGAAAAGATCTCTCCATCAGGATTGCAATGTAGGAAAGACTGTTGCTTGAAGGCTGCATATGGTTTAAATACAAACAATTGCAGCTTGCCAGAAGCTGGGTCTGGCTCAAGTTGGCCGTAATTGCCCCAAATAGGCATTTTCCATTGGTTTTGTATCTTCAGCCATCACATGATGGGCTTCATGTTTCCTCTGATTGACAGGTGTACTGAGAGTAAGATGTTACCAAAGCAATCTCTATTAAGGCTTCATGTGGAAACTCAAAGCAGATGATAAGCTTGGGCAGCCAGGAGTGGCAACCTTCCTAGTGCCAGGAAACAGTCAAGAGAATGGAAGCGTTCTGCAGAATTATTGGTTTTCCGTTGTCCCTCCTGGTAGAGTTTAAGCAGGTTTCGGCTTTCACATTGTTTTGGCTAAGGCATCCAAGAAAGAAAGAAAGTCTGCACCAAATTCGCCTATGCGGAGGTAAAGCAAATGACGTTCTGTCGGATTTAAGGCCTCCGTTGAATTGGGTCGAGGACAACACACTTGGAAAGACTGAGCTGCCACTTTGAAGAACATGCTTCCTATTATAAATAATAGGTTTTTTTCCCCTACTGGAATGCGTTTAGCAATGTTTTTCAACTTTTTTGAGCCGCGACACATTTTTGACATGTGCAAAATCCTGGGGCACACCACCAACCAAAATGACACAAAATGACACTCTAACACAGTAATACATATAGTTAATATGTTTTTAAATGTATTTATACACTCAGTGTGAAACCTGGTCCTGTTTCGATGAACACAACATAGATATCCTGGCAGGAATGGTAGAAAGACACACGTGAAGCTCTTGCTCAACAGCTGTCAGTCTCTCTCTGTGTTTAGTTTTTATCGCAGTCAAGCTAGAGAAGCTCATCTCACACAGATATGTGGTTGAAAACGGGAGCAATGTCAAAATAGACCAACAGAAAATACTGGATGGCTTTGGTGGGCATTGACCTTGAGTTTTGGCGTTGTAGTTCCCCGACATCCAGAGAGCACTGTGGATTCAAACAATGTTGGATCAGGACCAAACTTGGCATGAATACTCAATATGCCCAAATGTGAACACTGGTGGAGTTTGGGGAAAACAGACCTTGACATTTGGGAGTTACAGTTTCTGGGATTTATAGTTAACACACAATCAAAGAGCACCCTGAACTCTTGCAACAATGGAATTGAACCAAACTTGGCCTATTGAACTCTCATTACCAACAGAAAGTACTGAAAGGGGTTGCTTGGGAATTGACCTTGAGTTTGGAAGTTGTAGTTCACCTACAGCCAGAGAGCACTGTGGACTCAAACAATGTTATATTACGTTGTTGTTTGTTTTCTATCCAAAATTACAATGTTGGAAGGAGGCTCACCACTTTAAGGTCCCTAAAACAGGCATGGGAAAACTTCGGCCCTCTGGGTGCTTTGGACTTCAACTCCCACCATTCCTAACAGCCTGAGGCCGTTTTCTGCTTAAGTGGCTGAGGGGGGGAAAGGAAAAGGGCCTGAGGCTGCTAGGAATGGTGGGAGTTGGAGTCCAAAATACCTGGAAGGCCCAAGTTTGCCCATGCCAGCTTTCGACAGAAACCTCTTCCCCCCCCTTCGCGCCCTTTCTTCCCCCTCCTGCCAAACACTTACTTTTTCTTCTACACTTCCGCTTCTGCCACCATTTTGATCCGAGGGGGCAGCGTGAGCGTGTTCAGGAGCAGAGGGGGGAGGGAGGAAGAGGTGACTCGTGCGGGCGCTACTGCGCAGACTCGCCCCAGAGCACAGCGAGACAAAGCGAGCAGAGCAAGGCTGGGAAGAAGGGAGCCCGAGCGGAGAAGAAAAAGTGTTAGGCAGGAGGGGGAAGAAAGGGTATTGGAGGTTCCAATTTCCCACGGCACACCTGATGATCGCTCACGGCACACTGGTTGGGAAACACTGCGTTTAGGAACGGGGCCCAGGGAGAATTTCTAAGCAGACAGCACCAAGCATTTGCTCCAAAATGGTTCTGATCCAAAACAATCTGGAACAAGGAAGCATTTTCCCTGCCGAAGACCTGGCATTGAGCACAAGCAGGTTACCTGCAATCATATTTAATCAGCGCCCCGTAAAAATACAACGTAAAAGACTGAGGATTCTTGCACAGCTGTGGCAACAATTCTCTTGCTTCTTCTCAAAGCCCTCTCTGCATTCTTGTTTGCATTGTCTGCTAGAGGCTGTATGGCTGGTTGGTTCGGCGATGCCTTTGGACCGCACAGAAGGTCCTCTCCGTCACTTGATAAGGGAAAATGGAGGTCCCTGTGCCAACTGGAAGGGAACCAAATTCGCTGGGCTGTGACTGAGTCTGGGTTGGCCCACGCTTTGGCTCAACCAATTTAAAAATAATACACTGCGAGGACGTATTGGCTCCCTTTCCAAATTCTTCGGCACTAAAAAGATGAGTCGAGGAGAAAAGTAGTCTATTTTTCTCCCAGAGTTTTTATCTCTCCTCTGTAATAATTCCACAGGCGCGGCAGTCGTTTTGAATAGTAGCTGTAAAATAAATTAGATTACAATCTGTACATGGCGAACTTGCTCCCTGCTTCTCTAACTGCGCCGCAGACAAATGTTTTAATGAAGAGGCATGTCCTTCGCTGCTCCCGCCATTTGTCCAGCCAGCGTCTGCTTAATCTCCTAAACCACAAGGATCTATCTTTTAAGAATCCCCAGCCAATAAATAATACATTTTTCCGCAGGGATAGAGGCGGAAGGGGGGAGCACCCATAAATCACGCTGCACATTCCACTTGTTATAGCTTCGGTTTACTTACAAACAAGTTTGGAATTTGTACTGCAAGCAAACTGTTTACCCCGTTTGGCAATGGCAGTTTCATACGGATCTACATCATGGAAGAACTACGAGGGCAGGTCGATAAGTCCATGACTTTTTGAATTTCCCGCCTCTGAACTGAAAGGGCGACACTGCTCCTGTCAACAGGCACCTGTCAGTTGACTCCTGTCAAAATTTGAACAAGCCACGTCATTTAGTTTGTGTTTGACAGCCATTGATAGCAGACTGCCGCGTGATTTGAGGAGAAAATGGAAAACAGTGAATTTCATGTGCTCATTAAGCATGATTTTTTGCGGAAAAAACCCATCATTCAAACCAAGGCTAAGCTTGACCAATACGATGGGGACTCTGCACCATTCATTTCAATGGTAAAAAAGTGGTTTGCTGAATTTCATTGTGGCCGTACAAGCACGGAAGATGCTGAACGTTCTGGACGCCCAGTTGAGGTCTCGACACCCGAAACAATTGAAAAAAATCACGATCTGGTGTTGGCCGATCGGAGATGGAAAGAGCGAGAGATTGTGGAAGCCATAGGCATCTCACGTGGCTCAGTGGTTTCAATTTTAAATGATCACTTGGGTATGAGAAAGCTTTCCGCAAGATGGGTGCCACGTTTGCTCACAATCGACCACAAACGCAATCGTGTGACAATTTCGCAGGAGTGTTTGGCGTTGTTCAACTGCAATATAGACGTGTTTTTGCACCATTTCATTACCGTGGACGAAATGTGGATCCACCACAACACACCAGAGACAAAACAGCAGTCAAAACAGTGGGTTTCTCGGGGTGAATCGGCGCCAAAGAAGACCAAGTTGGGTTTGTCAGCCAATAAAGTCATGGCGACCGTTTTTTAGGATGCACGCGCGGTATAATCCACATTGACTACCTTCAAAAGGGTAAAACAATCCATGGCGAATATTATGCCAACGTATTGGGTCACTTTAATGAGGATTTGAAGAAAACAAGACCGCATTTGTCCAAGAAAAAGTTCTTTTGCAGCAGGACAATGCAAGGGTGCACACAAGTGCAGTTTCCATGGCAACAATCCATGAATTGGGATACGAATTGCTTCCTCATCCACCCTATTCTCCGGATTTAGCCCCGAGTGACTATTTCTTGTTTCTAAACCTGAAGAAATGGCTCGGCGGAAAGAGATTTGACTCCAACGATGAAATTATCTCACAAACAAATACCTATTTTGATGACCTCGACAAATCTTATTTTTTGGAAGGGATACAAAAATTGGAGAAACATTGGACAAAGTGTATAGAGCTCAAAGAAGACGACGTTGAAAAATAAAATGATTTTTTAATCCAAAAACCTGTGTTTCATTCAAAAAGTCACGGACTTATTGACCCGCCCTCGTATATAGAGTTGGCCCTCCATTTTCATGAGTTCTTTCTCTAGAATCCTAGAGTTGAAAGAGACCCTGAGGGCCACGACATGGCAACAAGAGAGACTGGTCTCGCAAAACCCTCTTATAGTGTGGAGGCTTTGTTTTATGGTTTTAATTATTGATGTACATATTGATTTTAATGACGATGTAATGGTTTTAATGTTTTATTTGTGATGTTGAGTATATTGTTGTATGTGATCATATTTCTGTATTGTGGTGTAGCAGCCTGTAGTGCTGCGAATGTAAGCTGCGCTGAGTCCCCCTTTGGGGGTGAGAAGCACGGGTACAAATACCATAAATAAAAAATAAATAAATAAATATCAGAAACTAGAGCTGATGTGGTCTATCCAATGCAGTTTTCTAAATCAGCACCCCAAATAACCAAACCAAATCTACCGTTGACCAAAACCTTTTTGTACTAATGAGTAGTCCCTGGTCAAAGTGGTCCCTGATCAAAGTGGTCCCTGGTCAAGTGGTCCCTGATCAAAATGGTCCCTGATCAGAGTGGTCCCTGGTCAAGTGGTCCCTGGTCAAAATGGTCCCTGATCAGAGTGGTCCCTGGTCAAATGGACCCTGGTCAAAATGGTCCCTGATCAGAGTGGTCCTGGTCAAATGGACCCTGGTCAAAATGGTCCCTGTTCAAGGGACCCTGATCAAAAGTGTTCCCTGGTCAAGTGGTCCCTGGTCAAAATGGTCCCTGGTCAAGTGGTCCCTGATCGTGGACCCTGGTCAAAATGGTCCCTGATCAGAGTGGTCCCTGGTCAAATGGACCCTGGTCAAAATGGTCCCTGTTCAAGTGGACCCTGGTCAAGTCCCTGATCAAAGTGTTCCCTGGTCAAGTGGTCCCTGGTCAAAATGGTCCCTTGTCAAGTGGTCCCTGTTCAAAGTGGTCCCTGGTCAAGTGGACCCTGGTCAAGTGGTCCCTGATCAAAGTGTTCCCTGGTCAAATGGACCCTGGTCAAAATGGTCCCTGTTCAAGTGGACCCTGGTCAAGTGGTCCCTGATCAAAGTGTTCCCTGGTCAAGTGGTCCCTGGTCAAAATGGTCCCTGGTCAAGTGGTCCCTGATCAAAGTGTTCCCTGGTCAAGTGGTCCCTGGTCAAAATGGTCCCTGATCAGAGTGGTCCCTGGTCAAATGGACCCTGGTCAAAATGGTCCCTGTTCAAGTGGACCCTGGTCAAGTGGTCCCTGATCAAAGTGTTCCCTGGTCAAGTGGTCCCTGGTCAAAATGGTCCCTGATCAGAGTGGTCCCTGGTCAAATGGACCCTGGTCAAAATGGTCCCTGTTCAAGTGGACCCTGGTCAAGTGGTCCCTGATCAAAGTGTTCCCTGGTCAAGTGGTCCCTGGTCAAAATGGTCCCTGATCAAAGTGTTCCCTGGTCAAGTGGTCCCTGGTCAAAATGGTCCCTGATCAGAGTGGTCCCTGGTCAAATGGACCCTGGTCAAAATGGTCCTGTTCAAGTGGTCCCTGGTCAAGTAGTCCCTGATCAAAGTGTTCCCTGGTCAAGTGGTCCCTGGTCAAAATGGTCCCTGGTCAAGTGGTCCCTGATCAAAGTGTTCCCTGGTCAAAATGGTCCCTGGTCAAAATGGTCCCTGGTCAAGTGGTCCCTGATCAAAGTGTTCCCTGGTCAAGTGGTCCCTGGTCAAAATGGTCCCTGGTCAAGTGGTTCCTGGTCCCTGGTCAAGTGGTCCCTGGTCAAAAATGGTCCCTGGTCAAGTGGCTTTGTGTGTGTGTGTTGCAGTCCAAAATGTAACTTTTCCAGTCTCTATGGTAGGCTTTCTTCTATCATACATTCCCTACCCTACTTGTATCCTATTTCTACCTCTGCTTCTAGTGTGATGTTCTGATGATCGAGCCCACCTGGTATGGTGATACCATTATGATCCCTAATCCCCCAGATCTTCCCTTGATCCCAGTATTCTTTCTGCGTATCTTTTGGCCTTTAGACAAAGATACTTTATGAAAACAGCCCCACAAAGAAGGAAACTGTCTTGATCCATTGCTTTCAATGATCATTTGGGAATGTAAGTCTCAGTGCCTGGGCGTGAGCAAGGTATCTTGCTTTTTTCTCCTCCCCAGAATTTAGTCCATTTGTTTTTCTTTGGTCGGAGATTTTTTAAAATATTTTTAAAGAAGGCCAACCTTTCTCGTTTCAATAATTGCCCGTCTTTTTAGCATTTGAATAAAAGCCGAAGGAATCAGCATCTTACCCACAGAGATGGAGTCAGATGGAAAAATTGTGGCATTCTTTTTCTGGAAGGGCAGGGGGAAAAAGCCTGTTTACTCAGATGTCTTTGACCAGTTCGCTTATTTCAAGGTTTGGACCAAGATTTTCAGAGCTTGGAAACAAAAGGTTTTATGTGAGAGGTTTTCTATTTTGGGGAAATT